>JAJIYU010009796.1:0-16685 GCA_030144865.1 Tinospora cordifolia | reverse complement strand
TAAGTAAATAAAGCAAACAGGCATCAAGCAAATCATAGTATCCTGGTACTAGAAAGCAAGTAACCGGACATTAGGATATCATGTTAATCAATCCACCCAAAGCATACATTCCTAGCATGATACTAAGTACAAGAATTTAAACCTAGATCATATTCCGCATCCTACGTCTGCATAATACTAAAGAGTGAGGAAGAGATGATCAACCCCACCTGTACACGCCAAAGTACCGCTGGGTCGTCCCTCTTCGCATCGTAGTCCAATATCGTCAATCTGCATCATTAGATGGTAATGATACATTACTTTGGGCCTTTAAAACACATCTAACCCAACCCTAAAGGTCTGTTATCACTCAGTGCTTTAGAGTGTACCCAAAACACTCAAAAACAATGTTGAAGTCCATTGACTGTGCTAAGTACAGTGTAGACCACTGTCTACACACCATTCCTCACCCAATAGTTGGATTTTACCCATGTGTACACCATATGTGTGAGTTTCATTCCAGTTTAACACTTAAATCTAGTGTTTTGGACACCTAATAATCATTTAAACACATCAACTAGCTAGGGAATGGCTGTTTACATCAATTACTCACCAAAACCCATTGATCAAGCCTCAAAAATGGGATTCACTTTCCATGAAATCAACTCCTTCATTTCCACAACCAACTAACCATGGTAAATCATCCATTTTGGTGTCCACACACACATATAAGGGAATAAATAATAGTTCATCCCATTTGACTTAGTTTCCAAATGCTAAACCCACAAGGGCAAGTTCAAAAACAGATCTTAATCAATTTGATTCACAAACTATTAACAAATATTCTTAGATGAGCTTAAAACTTAAAGAAAACCCAAATAAAATCATAAAACTCACCTTGAATCGCTCTCCTGTCGCTCCTCTCCGATTCCCAAGCGATTTCAGTGCAAATGAGAAATTCTGCGCTTGAAAATTATATATAACTCGCACATGGACCGCGGTTTTCACTTTTTGGACCTCAGTCATTGGATAGATTTCTCTTCATGGACCTCGATCTTCACTTTATGGACCTCGGTCATTCCTTTATGGACCGCGGTCGGCACTTCACGAACTGCGATCTCCAATGTGACCTAGTTCTCGTTTCTGCAATTTTTCCACTGTTGACCGCGGTCGGCCTTTAATGACCATGGTCCACAGTGTTCTGCACATTTTCTAGGTTTTCACATTCACGGACCAAATATTCCTTAGTTTAAATCTAATTTAAATTCAGAGCAGGAGATCATTCTATAATCCTTCCTCATCCATTATGGTCGTTCCTTAAATAGAGAAGATCTTGTTTTGTACATTCTTTTTTTTTGTTCCTTTGCTTGCTCATCAAACAAGCGCACATAAGGTAAGGTTTCCCTTTTGTCTATGGGACGTCCAGCTAGTGGTGTACACTATCAAAGCATGAGAGACACCATATCATGCTCTGATTTGTGAATCTAATCCTCTAGGAAAGTCTCTAATTTTGTCATGAGCATAGATAGCGTTTTCTATGGAGAGAATCCTATTTTTTTGGCACCATATGTACATGAGATCCTTGTGTAGATTCTTTCTATCTTGGCTTCTTAAACACATGGGTGACAGCTATAGTGAAATTAAAGATCATCTTTTATGTTCTAGAATCTTCTTAACAAAGATTGTCACATGTGCAAGCTCACACACACACACACATGTGGGCCGATTTGGTTTAATTGGCTACTTGGAGTACATGATCACTACATGGTGTACATGGGATCATCCTTTTGTGAGTTTCAATAGGTGACGCCTCTTGTGGTGTACTAAATCATAAAGGTGGTGTATAGGATCATTTTACATGTGTTCGAATCAAGCAAGACATCTCATGATATTTGGGTAGGGTGAGGGTGCACCCGATCATGGTGTTCCACCCATGTGACTTGCACATGCTTTGGGTGATCATGTCTTCATGGGTTCACATGAAATATAATAAATTAAATTTCTCATTACTCACAAGGAATTAAGGTGTATAACCTATGGTTCTGAAATCACATGGTTAAGACCTAAATTTTAAGGTACAATTCAGTTGAGGTGATTTTCTTCTAAAACTTTCCTTATTTGGAACCTATTGGATTTATTTGGCAAATGAAGGTTTAAATCTTGGTCAATTGTTCTGATTTTTGGATATGTTGTGTGTCTTGCTAGTTTGTGTCATCTTCTCAAGGTTTGAGTCATTTCGAGTTCGATAGGTATCCTTATTCTCAGTTCTTTCCTAATATGGATCCCCCTGTAGGGCAAAACCTAATTTTGGCCAATTGGGCTAATTTTTGGATATGAGGTCCAACTTGTTAGTTCATGTCTCTTCGCTTCGTTTCAGGTCGTATTAGGTTCATATGGGTCACTAAATGAGGATTTAGAGTTCTTTGAATTTGGCCCTAAAATGAGGCTGGATTAGTTTTGTACTCAAATTTTCCTGAAAGGATGAAAATTCTTATTTCATTGAGTACAGAGTTTTCAGGGTATTACACCTTAACCCAAATGTACACATCTTGGTGCCACAATAGGGAGTTACCATCATGTCTTCAAGACAAACCGTCGTTGTTACATTAGTGCTTACATGCAAACCGTTCCCTATTGATTTTAGAATGTTTGTGTGTTGCCCTAGCTGCCAAAGATGTCCCCCTTGCCTTTGAAAATCTGTATAAACCCCCTTTTTGCACACCTCTTCTTCATCCCAAAGCAAGAGTTGACACTTCCCTCTTAGCTTGTTCTAGCCTTTTTCTTGAAAACCCTTTTGTTCTTGAGTGATCTTGAAGTATTCTTGAGTTTTTGAGTGTTTGATTGAGTGTTCTTGAGTTGTCTTTGAAGTGCTAGAACTGTTGAAGAAAGGAACCTCTACTAAAATTTTGAGAAAAAGCTTCATAAAGTAAATTGCATTTCCTACACTTCTACTTTACTAGTTTGAGTTTCTAACATGTTCATGCATCTTTATTTTTAGTTTGCAAATTTTTTTTCATGATTTAAATTTATATTATCATGTATGCATGTTTTAAGCATTCATAATACCATGTCATACCTAGTTTTCATGTTTAGGTTTGTTTGAATTGTGAAGCATGCTATGTATTGTTTTCATGCGTTTTGAATGTTTTATTCTTAATTTTACTATTCCAATTTTTGAATCATGAATATGAAATGATTAAGTTTAAGACTTTGAAGATTATGAACCACATACTATCATCATAATCTAAGTGATGCTATGCGTGTTCTTTACATATACTTAGTATATATGGGTCTCATCACTGAGTGTGGATGGGTATAAACCAAAGTACTTGGAATTTGGACACTAGATCCTCATTTTAATGGATCATGACAAGACGAATTGTCTTTCCATCCAAGAGTGGAGTGTTTTGATAAGAACATCAAGGGAATAGAATCCCTTTTAGTCTTAATGTTAACAATAACCAAAGATGTTTGAATCGCTTAACTGTTTATAAGTGTTTGAATTTGGATATGCTTTTGATTTGAATTAAAAATTTAGTTGTTTATGAAATGATTCACTGGGCTTTGTGCTCACCCATTCCTCTCATATTTTTCTGGAAGATGAATCATGAAGACTACTAAAAATTAGATAGGGTTGTAAATTTGAAAATTTATATGTAAGGGCATGTCGCCCAAATTTTGATTATTTAAATTAAGACTTTTGCTCAATTTAGTCTTTAATTTGAGTTATGTACTCTTTTTTTTTTGAAATTCAAGTATGTATTTCTTTATTCTTTTATTGAATGAATAAAGATTAAAAATTTCTTTTATCTCCCTTGTAATAGTCTTATTAAATTAAAGTTAAATTATTTGGTTTGTGTGTTCATTATAAATTAATAAGACTTGAGATACTTGAAATAGAATGTGGTGCAAGTTGTATACTTGTAAATGTAATACAAAGCCCAACTGCCTTGTGGTTAAGTCAAATTGAAACTCTCAGGGGTCAAGGTATTACAAAGGTAGTATCAGAGCCTAAGCTTTAAATGCCTTGGGTTAAAAATAGGAAGTCCGGCCTAAACATGTGTTGTTGGGGCTAGAATTAGAAAGTTTAGTCTTATACCTATGGGGCTATCATATTTAGAAAGTATTAACCCAATTAGGTTTAACTTGTGCTTTGAGTTGAAATTAGAATGCCTACCTTCTATTTTTGAAATTAAAAACTAATTTGGAAAGTATTTTCAAAAAGGAAAGATATGTTTCTAAATTTTTTGTCTAGATACAAAGACTAAAAGTTGAGCTAATAGTGGGTAAGCTTTTTCCCATGTAAAGCCAAACATTAAAAGGGAGGTGGGTTATCCTACCCTAGAAAGCGTGGTTGCTAAGCAAATTTTGGTCTCGCTGCCCAATCTGGAGGTTCTTCCACTAGCTTGTATGAGTGGTCTGAGTTGAAAAACATCCTTACTTTCTATAAAAGAAAATTAGAAGATGGAAAATTAGGGAAAGAAATTGACTATAAGTCAAAAAAGATGCCAAAAATGGTGCCTTGACTAGACGAAAAGTTATGAGTCGACCAAATTGAAACCCTAGGTCTAAGGATGCAACCTTAGGTAGAAATATGGTTGAAAAGATAGATCAAAAGCATAAAACTATAGGACATTGGTTAGAGACTGAAAATGTGTGAGAACTGAATCTTGTTTAATGAAGACACAAAATCAAGAAGATTTTATGACTTTCGTTTCTATGTGGTATGGGACGCATTGGAATTTGAGGTTATAGAGGAAGCCTGGACTCGAAGAATGACGAACCATGTTTGGTAAATGATTAGTAACTTTGGAAAAACTCGTTTCTCTATGATTGGCTAGTGTGGGATGGTCAAGTATAGTGGGCTTGAAAAACCTTAGTTATTGAGGCATTTGCGAAATTGTTTGGGTGTGATAGTTTTCTGAGTGAAAGTCTAAGTGGAAGGGGTAGAGTAGTATGAGACATTTGAACCTGGAAGCTTCGATGGAAGCCTGGAACTCGCTATGCTAGTGTGAACTTGTATGATTGTGCGATTGTTTGAAAAACATGATCTATTTGTGTAAGTGTATGCCGTATCAAACCAAATCCTGTACCCAAAAACAAACAAGAACCTAGAAACATAACCTATTAGGCCATTGAACAGATCGAGAACCTAGTAACATGAATCTAGAGTCATGATAGTAGAAACATTTGACGAGGCAAATGCTGACAAGGTGTTAAATTTGTAGACAATGGTTGGAACAAGAAGATATGCTACTTGATCCACCACTTATAACGAGCCAGAGCAAAGGGATTAGGAAATACCTGCTAGTATGGAAGCCTGAATGGAAAATATGATGAATGAGGTTGCTCGGAGGGTTATGGATCAACTGATAAGGGTTCTGCCCCATATACAACCTCCGACAGTACCTCAGCCTCAAGTGCTTGACTTATCCAGGTTTAGTAGCCAACACCTATGGCCCCAACTCTCAAATGTTAGAGGGCTCAGGAGTTTCACGAAAATGAGAAACAGAGGAAGATGTTGATGGAGCTACAGAAGCTCCACCCTCCACATTTTGAAGGTAAAAGTGATTGTATCTCAGTGGACCACTGGTATCAAGAGATGGAGGAGCATCTAAATTTGTTGAAGGTAACTGGGTTAAGAAGGGTGGCACTGACCACTCGCCACTTCAAGGGACCGACCAGAAGTTGGTGGCATACAATGAGGATGGATCCTAACATGGATGTTGACGCTATGAGTAGAGAAAAATTCACAAAGATCTTTTATTAAAAATTCTTTCCGGAGGCAACCTTGGTCAACCTATAGGAATATTTTGTCCGATTAAACCAGAAAGATATGACTATAGCTTAGCATGAAAGAAAATTCACTGAGCTGGCCAAATTCTCACCATAACTGATAAGGAAAGAAAGAATGAAGGCCAATCAATTTGCACTAGGTCTCAAGATGGAGATCCAAAAGATAATAAGGACTTTGGGCCTAAAGACGTATAAAGATGTCTTGAAAAAAGCTTTAACACTAGAACAAGAGCTCAACTTGGAACAGTGGATGAAGGGAAAGAACAAAAGGCCCGAGTGTAAAAAAGATCATGGGTCTCAAAAGAAAAGCAAGAATGGTGGAAAAGCACCACAAAAATAGGGGCTGACCAAGGACGAGTCTAAGGAATAGGCCAGGAAGCGAGAATCGTGCTATGTGTGTAGCCAAAAGGGCCATCTTGCTAGGAATTGCCTGAATATACTTGTTCAGGCTCCTCAACAACGACCACCATAGGGAGGAGGCTAGAATAGTCATCCTCAGGGGAGGCAACAACAGCAAAATGCCAATCAAGGGCAAAACTAACATCGTGGGCAGAACTAGGCTAGAATGTTTGTTGTTGAGGCTTAGAAAGACCAGGTCCTTGTAGTGGAAGGTACACTTCTTTTACTTAATGTTGTTGTGAAACAACTGTTTGACTCGGGTGCCTCTAAGTTTTTTATTTCTGAAGAACTAGCTAATAGGTTATAAATTGTGACAAAAACACTACTCATAAGTTTGAATGTGTTCATACGAATAGGGACCACTGTGTCTTCAAAAAGAATGAGTAGTTGTGACCTAAGGTTCAAGGATAAACTCATAACAGTTGACCTATGTGCTTTACCTTTTTATGGCTATGATGTAATCTTGGAATGGATTGGTTAGACCAGTACCAAGCCCAGATAAATTGTCCTAAGAAACAAGAAACCATAACCCTACCTTCAGGAAAAACTTATCAAATCAACGGGAATATGCAGAGATTACCAAGAAGTCCAACCATAGCCATGTTGAGCTGCTTAAGGCAGAAGAATGAGTTTGAGGAACTATCTAAAGAAAAACCTGTTGAATTACAAAGATTTCAAAACCTAGCCATGGTTAATGAGTACGATGATGTGTTCTCAGACAACTTACCCGGTCTACCATCAGTTACAGAGTTAGAGTTCAAAATTGAACTTCACCCTAGAATCGACTCTATACCCATACCTCCTTATAAAAGGACTCCACTAGAATTGATCAAGTTGAAGTCTCAACTAAATGAGATCAGGGAGAAAGGATTCATCATGCCAAGTGAATTACCTTG
Organism: Tinospora cordifolia; assembly: GCA_030144865.1. Taxonomy (NCBI): domain Eukaryota; kingdom Viridiplantae; phylum Streptophyta; class Magnoliopsida; order Ranunculales; family Menispermaceae; genus Tinospora; species Tinospora cordifolia. The sequence continues at coordinate 9,615 of JAJIYU010009796.1, read as the reverse complement.
GGGAGCTCATGTACATTTTGTCAAGAAGAAAGATGGTTCCATAAAATTATGTGTCCATTACCGAAAGCTAAACCAGGCAACCATAAAAAATAAACATCCTCTACCAAGGATTGATGACCTATTTGATCAATTGAGAGGAGCCATTCATTTTTCAAAGATTGATCTGAGGTTGGGATATCACCAATTGAGAATCAGGGAGTCTGATATACACAAGACAACCTTTATAACAAGATATGGACATTTTGAGTTCACTGTAACGCCTTTTGGTTTGATCAATGACCCAGAAGCATTCATGGACTTGATGAACTTAGTGTTAAGACAATATCTTGACCAGTTTGTGGTCGTATTCATAGATGACATCCTAATTTACTCCAGGTCAAAGGTTGAACACTTAGAACACTTACAGATAGTGTTGGAGACCCTCAGGAAGTGTCAATTATATGCCAAGTTTAGCAAGTGTGAGTTCTGAATGAAGACGGTCAAGTTCCTTGGCCACGTAGTATCAATAGAAGGCATCTTTGTAGACTTGGAGAAGGTGGAAGTTGTCATGAATTGAAAGCAATCAAAGACAGTTACAAAGACCAAGAGTTTCTTAGGCCCGACTGGGTATTATAGAAGGTTTATCTAAGATTTCTCTAAACTAGCAAAACCTATGACTGAGCTAACTAGGAAGGGAGTTAAGTTCAATTAGGATGTGAAGTGTGAACAATCATTTTAAGAACTGAAGAAAAGATTGACTGCGACCCCTATCTTAATCATTCCAACCCATGGCGCTACCTATACCCTCTATAATGATGCTTCACTAAGTGGATTGGGAGCAATCTTGATGCAAGAGAAGCAAGTAGTCACTTATGCTTCGCGACAATTGAAGGCCCATGAGAAGAATTACCCTACTCACGACTAGAGTTAGCGACTATTGTATTTGCCATTAAGATTTGGATACACTACCTTTATAGTGAGAAATTCAATCCAATTTCAAATCACAAGAGCTTGAAGTATATCTAAACCCACAAGGAGTTGAACCTCAGGCAACGGAGATGGATGGAGTTCTTGAAAGACTATGATTTTCAACTACACTACCTTCGGGGGAAGGCCAATGTAGTGGTTTATGCCTTGAGTAGAAAGTTCAACAAATAAGAGAAAGAAAAAGGCCAGATGTACCAATTGATTGAAGACTTTAGGTTGGGTATAACCTTGAACGACAGGCAAGCCTACCTCTGCAACATGTCCTACCAACCAAATCTACTATATCAAATCAGGGAGGAATAGAGGCAAGACAAGTGGCTTGTAGGTCTGATAGAAGGATTTGAACAAGATAAACATTATGACTTTAGGTTAGATGCTAAGAATATTCTAAGGCTCGAGGAGATGATTTGTGTGCCCAAAATGGATAGAGTAAGCTGATCATTCTGGATGAGGCTCATCAGATCAATTATTCAATGCATCAACGTGGAGATAAGTTGTACCAGAATCTCAGAAAGACTTATTGGTGTAAAGGAATGAAGAAAAACGTGGCTAAGCATGTATCTAAATGCTTAACTTGTCAACAAGTAAAAGCAGAACACCGAAAACCCTCTAGAATTTCACAACCACTCCCTATCCTTGAATGGAAGTGGGATAACATTGCCATAGACTTCATCAGTGGTTTGTTCAGAAATAATAAAGGCAAAGACACTGTTTGGGTGATCAACAGACAAAGTCAATAAGCTGAGAGAGCTCTATATGACGGAAATAGTAAGATTTCATGGTGTTCCTAAGACAATTGAATCTGACAGAGACTCTCGCTTCACCTCTCAATTCTAGTAGAGTTTACAGAAGGAGTTGGGCACTAAACTCACCATGAACACTTTTTTTCACCCTTAAACAGATGGGCAGTCTTAGAGAGTTATCCAAACCTTGGAAGATATGTTGAGATCATGTGTTCTAGACTTTAAAGGGAACTACAACAAGTACCTGCACTTAACAGAGTTTGCCTATAACAATAGTTATTAAGCAAGTATTAAGATGACTCCATATAAGACTTTTTATGGAAGGCCTTGCAGATCACCAACCTGTTGGGCTAAACATGAAGATCATGTACTGATTGGGCTAGACTTGGTGGGAGAAATGAACAACAAAGTCAAACTGATAAAAAGAGGTTGGCTACAGCTCAGAGTCATCAGAAGAGCTATGCTGACAAGAGAAGGAGACCCCTAGAGTTTCAAGTGATAACAAGGTGTTTCTAAGAATTAGTCCTTAGAAGGACATCAAGAGGTTCGAGTTCAAAGGTAAGTTATCACCAAGATTTGTCGGACCCTTTGAAATACTTAGAAGAATCGAGGAATGTGCTTATGAGTTGGATTTACCTGATCAGATGACTTCAACTCATAACGTGTTCCACATGTCTATGCTGAGAAAATATGAACCAGACCCCTCTCACATCATCTATTAGGAAGAAGTAAACATTCAGGATGATGCCACATACGAAGAAGTAGCTGTTAGAATCTTTGTCCACAAAGTGCACAGCTTGAGATCCAAGGATATTCCCTTAGTTAAAGTACAACAAAAACATCATGGGGTGCGAGAAGCTCCATGGGAACTGTAGAGCGAAATGAAGGCCAAATACCCACACCTGTTTACTAGGAATTTCTAATTTAGTACAAATTTTGAGGATGAATTTTTTTTTGAGGGTAGGTTGTAATGCCCTATAATCTCGTACTGAATAAAATAAAACAATTCAATTTTATCCGATTGAATTTGCATGAGAAATGAAAATGGGTCCATTTTAGGGATAAATTTAACAGGTCCAAAACTCCATTTTTGTGAATCTAAGGACCTCAGAACGACCTCAAATGATATGAGATGACATGAATTGATCAACTAGACAACATATCCAAAAATCAGCTCAATTGACAAAAAATTAGGATTTTATTTGGCAAATACCCTTCAATGGAGTTTAAATTAGGAACGTAAATGAAATAAAGATCACCCTAGTCAAATGATAGTTGGAAATATGCATTAGTTTAACATGAACACAAAAATATATGTTAAAGGCCTTAATTGTTAGTAAATAATAATATATAAATTTTTATTAAATTCATATGGACCCATAAATACTTAGCCACCCCAAAACGTGTGTAAATCACATGGGTGGAACACTTTGATCATGTACAACCATGCCCTATTATGTAAAAATCAGTCCATGTGTATGTGTGTGTGTGCACAAATGTGAGCAACCCTAATTAGTAGTGTCTAAATGAGAACCATGCTCACACCCCAAACCCTAGCCGTCACACACAAAGGGAAAACTAAAAATCACAAATAAGAAAGTTCCCTAAACCCAAACGCACACAATCTTGGCGCCACAATGGGGAGTTACCATCATGTCTTTAACACAAACTATTCCCTATTGGTGCTCACCTGCAAACTGTTCCCTATTGATTTTCGAAGTTTGTGTGCTGCCCAAGACGCCCCCCTTGCCTCTTGAAAATTTATATAAATCCCCATTGTACACACTTCTTTTTCATCCCAAAGCAAAAGTTGACACTTCCCTCTTAGCTTGTTTTAGCCTTCTTCTTGGCAACCCTTTTGTTCTTAAGTGATCTTGAAGTATCCTTGAGTGTTTGATTGAGTGTTCTTGAGTTGTCTTTGAAGTGCTGGAAGTGTTGAAGAAAGGAACCTCTGCTGAGATTTTGAGAAAAAGCTACATAAGGTGGATGTGATTTCTTACACTTCTACTTTACTAGTTTAAGTTTCTAGCATGTTCATGTATCTTTTATTTTCAATTTAGTACTTTTATTTTCAGTTTGCAACATGTTTGATCATGATTTAAATTTATATTATCATGTATGCATGTTTTGAGCATTTATGATGCCGTGTTATGCCTAGTTTCATGTTTAGATTTGATTTGGATTGATAAGCATGCTATGTATTGTTTTGATGCTTTTTGAATGTTCTATTCTTAATTTTACTATTCCAATTTTTGATTCATGAATATGTTAGAATTAAGTTTAAGATTTTGATGATTATGAACTATGTACTGTCATAGTAATCTAAGTGATGCTATAGGTGTTTTTTACATATACTTATTGTATATGGGTCTCATCACTGAGTGTGGATGGATATAAACCAAGGTACTTGAAATTTGGACATAAGATCCTCATTTTAATGGATAATGACAATATGAATTGTCTTTCCATCTGAGAGTGGAGTGCTTTGATAAGAACATCAAGATATTAGAATCCCTTTCAATCTTAACATCAACAATAACTAAAGATGTTGTTTGAATCGCTTAATTGTTTATAAGTGTTTGAATTTGGATGTATTTTTAATTTGAAATAGTAATTTAGTTGTTTATGAAATGGTTCACTGGGCTTTGTGCTCACCCCTTCCTCTCATATTTTTTTGGAAGTTGAATCATGAAGACTACTGAAAATTAGATAGAGTTGTAAATTTGAAAATTTATATGTAAGGGCATGTCGCCCAAATTTTGATTTATTTAAATTAAGACTTCCGCTAATTTAGTTTTTAATTTGTGTTATGTACTCTTTTTTTTTTGAAATTCAAGTATGTACTTCTTTATTATTTTATTGAATGAATAAAGATTAAAGATTTATTTTATCTCCCTTGTAATAGTCTTATTAAATTAAAGGTAAATTATTTGGGTTGTGTGCTCATTATGAATTAATAAGACTTAAGATAATTGAAATAGAATGTGGTGCAAGTTGTGTACTTGTAAATGTAATACCGGCCCGACTCGCATTGTCGTTAAGTCCAATTTAAAGTATCAGGGGTCAGGGTGTTATAGTTGGAAATATTCCCCATCTCGATTTACACACTCTTTATGTTGTTTGATGTTAATGGTGGTGTCAGTCTTCTGAGATTCTTATAAAAGCACTCGAGTCTTAGTTTACTTTCAAATTAGCTCCTAAACGTGGCTTTGAGTTCAAAATGACCTCTAAAGTGATCTCGAGCTATATACAGCCCATGAACTTTGGCGTGGGTTGTTTAAGATCTAATTTACGAATTTCTTCTATGGTATATTAAACTTCAAGAGGGCATAACTTGAGTTTTGGGACTCCATTTTATGTGATTCTTGGGTCCATCTTGTAGTGATCGTGATGAAGAACGTCGTGGTAGTGACCATTTTCCTTAGTCAAACCCATGTTTGAATAGAAATGCACATCAACCTGCTGGTTTCTAAATCTATCCCATTTTTGCACAACAATTTTTGGAAGGTCGTTTCAGGAGCTCTAGGTGTCTGATTGGGGCATTCTTGAGTCTATTCTATAGTACACGTGACAAGGTTCAACATGGTAGTAAAATTTCCTTGGATCATGCCTACACCATTCCAGAAATGGCATGCAATTCATTATTTTGTAACTAATATTGGATGATAATTTTAGCCTTGATTCAGAGGCTATAACTGTCAGAATTTTGTGGTTCCAAAGGCGTTGAAAAGCTTATTCTGGCCCTTCTTTGATGGTGAAGGGTTTGGACCTTTATGTGCATTCTATGGTCATCAAAAACTTTTCAAAGTGGTGCGGTTTATTTAAGTCATGATGGAACTAAAACTTTGAATGAAATAAAAGGCCTAGAAATAAAATTTTAAAGAAATTAAGGAGAAAACTTATACTTCAACTTTAACTACTCTTCCCTCCCAATTTATCTGCTTCAAGCTCTTATTCTCTTCATTTCCTCTCACGCATACTTCAAATGCTTCATTTTGTTGTGGGGAGAATAGAGGGAGAGGCTCTCTATTTATAATAGACTTTTGATCATTAAAGCTAGTATTTAAGGCATGGTGGAGGCTATGTTAGAGGAATGAAGAGGCCAAGGAGGGTCTGCATGCTTGCTTGCAAACAATTGTAAGAATTAATGGTGGTGGTTGAAGAATACTATTTATGTACTATAAAACCATCTTTTTGCGAAGTTTTGTAAGCAACATAGTAAGGTGGGTCAACTTTGCTATTTATGACACTATTAAAATAATTAATTATTTAATTATTTAATTTATTTTTTATATTATTTATCATTTATCATCATCATCATCATCATTGTTATTATTATTTTCATGTTTTTTTTAATTTTTCTTGAAGTCTCCTTGGTGTCTGGAGCATTTCCACATGAAATTCATTGTCTGTTTTAATTGTTTTGCCTTTGAAATTATTTTTCAAACTTTTATTGTATCCGTGTGAAACTGGTTGAGTAGTTTAATTCTTGATAATAGTCAACCTTTGTTAACCAAGGTTATTTGACACTTAATTATAGTCATATTGCGTTATTATTGACTTAGAAATTTAAGGGCATTACATGATCATTTGTGCATCAAGCTTTTGATGTGGTTCTTTTCACCTCAATATCATCTTTCAAATACCACCTTATAATTAGGACCGCGTAACTTCACTCTAACCTTTGTATGTAACATATTCCCTTAGGTAGGGTACTATCTTTTTCCCAAGATTTCCATTTTATCTTATGTATTGTTGGGAGAACACAAAGTATTTAAAAAGGAAGGAGAAAAAAAATGAGAAAACTTAGAATGTTTTGTTCCTTCAACTTGATTTCAAATGCTATACTTACATGAGTTTATATAATCATAAAACAAGCATTAAAAATTTATGAGATACATGAATTCTATGAACTAAATTTATACATAAATCATAATAAATATTAGTGCATGCATATAAATTAATACACATACATGAACTATGCAAATATATGAACTACAAAAATACATAAACTAAATAAATGTAGAAACTATTAGGCTATCTCATTCTTATTATATATATATATATGGGTAGTTTAGGAATTTTGTGTATACGACTATATAAGCCACAATCTAGCCCTTTGTTAACCTAGTCTTTGTATTCTTTACTTTGAGCAAACCCTAATAATATTATTCCATCTTATTTCTTATCATGGTATCAGAGCGGGTAACATTGGCGGCGTTATCCTGTTCACGGATGATCGTTGCACTGTTTTGATTCATTGTTTTGAATTTGTTGCACTGTTTTGAATTTGTTCATCATGCTGGGATTCATTGTTTTGTTTCATTGTTCTGGAATTTGTTTGCTGCTACATCACCGCTGCTGTTCCAGCATTGTTGCTGCCACTCACTAGCGTGCCGACTACTTCTTCTTGCCATCATCATCTTCATCTTCACGATCGTTGCTGCTCGTTGTTTTCTACTGTCGTCTGGTTGTTTCTTCTTCTTTGTTGCTCATTATTGTCCCTGCGGTGTGCACTCACCATCATTGCTGCAGTGCTGCTCATCTTTGGCATGCTCACCTATTTCTGTGTCACCATTCTACCCATTTCTGCTGTTTTAGCGTCACCATTCTGCTGCTCTCTCCTTCTTTTAGCTCGCCCCTGTTGATGCTCTGTCCGTGGCTTGCTCTCTGTTCTATTTGGTTTGCTCCACCGCTGCAACAAATCTCTGGTCTGCTGCAACTATGTTTTTTTCTTCTTCCTCGTGTTGCTGTTATTTCTGCTTGAACGTGTCGCTGCTACTCTGCTATTCCATTTTTGCTTGCTCCTCTGGTTCGTGCCCCTGCTGCTGCTGCAACAAATCTCTTACTCCTCTGCTCGTGCCCTTTGTTTCTGCTACACCGTGTTTGGCTCCCTGCTCGTGCTGGTTCGATTGGTTTCTAGTTTCTGCTACATTGTTCTTTCTGCTGCTCACTGATTTCTGTTGGTTCGATTGGTTCGATTGGTTTAAATAACAATAGCAGCATCGACCAGTAGGGAAGCAGAGAACAAGGGAAAATCTGCTCACCGTGCTCTGTTTGGTTTGCCCGGTTAGCCTACTGTTCGGTTTTGCTCCTTTGGCTTGGCTCATGGTTGTTTATGTTTGCTCGTGCCTCTTGGATTGGCTGCTCACCGTGCTCTATTCGGTTTGCCTGGTTTTCTACTGCTCACCGTTTTGCTCCTTTGGTTCGGCTCCTTCGATTGGTTGCTGGTTGCATCACTGAAATTTTCTATTTGCTTCAATCTCTACATCGTTGCAACGTGCTGAATCATTTTTGAACACCATTTTGCCGCTGTTATTCGCTGCTGCTACTATTGGATTTGAAAACTTCTTTATGGCAAGTGAAAGGGATGATTCACTTCAATCTATTAGTGTTCGATTAGATGGACAGAATTTTTCTTATTGGAGCTATGTGATGAAAATTTTTTTGAAAGAAAAGAAGCTATGGAGTTATGTTATTGGTACGAACACTAAACCTACATATCACACCAATGAAAAATATGTAGAGCTATTGGATGTTTGGGATGCCAATAATTAAAAAATTATTACTTGGATCAGCAATTCTTTTCAGTAAACGATTGGTACGCAACTAGCCAAATTTGACACTGCTCAAGAAGTTTGGGATTACTTGGCAAGATTGTATACTCAATCCAATTTTGCTAAACAATATCAATTAGAAGTTGATATACGAGCTGTTCGACAAGGGAATATGACTATTCAAGAGTTTTATAATACCATATCTCATCTTTGGGATCAACTAGCTCTCACTGAATCTAGTGAATTGCAAGCCTTTGCCCCTTATATTTCTCGTAGAGAGGAACAACGCTTGGTTCAATTTTTGATGGCCCTTCGCGATGATTTTGAAGGTCTTCGTGGTACCATTTTACACCGTAGCCCACTTCCATTTGTTGATTCAGTAGTTAATGAGCTATTAGCTGAGGAAATCAGATTAAAGTCTCAAGCAGGCAAAGGACTCCTTCCTGTACCCACACCATCTGTTTTAGCGGTTCCACGTAAGTCTTCTACTCCTTCACAGAACAAACGTCACCCTAAGGTCGGTATAGATGAATGTAGTTTTTGCAAAAGCAAGGGTCATTGGAAATCTCAATGCCCTCAGTTGCTTCAAAAATCATCTCAACACCGACATGGATCGAGCTCTTTGCCCACCATCACCACTGGATCTAGAGCATCTTCATCATCAAATCCCAATTTTGTTGCTCTTGCTAAACAGTTGCGGAGACTTCTTGCAGTTTAACCTCATGCTATGTCTACATCTTCTTCCTTAGGTTTGTCATCCTCCGAGCCTTCAGGTATGCCTTCATCTATGTGGATTTTTGATTCTGGTGCGTCACATCATATGTCATGTGACTCCTCCTCTTTTACTTCCTTGTCTTCTTCATCACCATCGATATCTGTTATAACTGCTGATGGCACCTCTCTATCATCCGTTGGTATTGGTCCTATTGTTTCTCCTTCCTTATCCCTTTCTAATGTTTATTGCATCCCTAATCTTAAGTTAAATCTTATTTCTATTGGTCAATTATGTGATTCTGGCTATTCTGTTCACTTCTCTCCTACTTCTTGTTCTATACAGGATCTTCATTCTCAGAAGGTGATTGGGACAGGCTGTAGGCAGGGGGGATTATACACGTTGGAGAGGTTGCAGGTTTCTGATGTCGCTGCCTTTAGTGTTGATCTGTCGTCTTTTCATTTGCGTTCTAATTCTTCTCTATTTTACTTATGGCATTCCAGATTAGGACATGTTTCTACTTCTTGTTTACGATATTTAGCATCAAAAGGATCATTAGGAAATTTAAAGTCTCATGACATTTCTGATTGTTGTGGTTGCAAATTAGCTAAATTCACAGCACTACCCTTTCCTCAAA
>JAJIYU010009795.1:0-16808 GCA_030144865.1 Tinospora cordifolia | reverse complement strand
GTGATCCCACTTGATAGATAGATAGGGGGTTTGAGTTTCCAAGAGTGATTCTCTCTCCCCACTATGTGGAACACAGGGATTAAACTCTTTCAGTCTGAATGTCAACCAAGGCAAGAAATTGTTTGAATCGCCTAATGAACAAAAGTTTTTGACATGCTTGGTTTGTTTGAATTGAAAAAATGATTTAAATGTTAGAAAGATCCACTGGGCTGTGTCTCACCCTTCCTTTTATTTTTCAGGGAATTAAATTACATGAAGACCATGAATATTAGTTAGGTTCTTCTTATTTAAAAAGTTTTTAATTTTTATGTAAGGGCATGTTACCCAAGTTTTAAGACTTCCGCTGTAATATTTTTTTTTAAATTATGTACTCAATTTTATTTAATTAATTGAGTTTATGAATTTCAGTTATTTCTTATATTATTGCCTTATTAAATTCTTAATTTTAAGTTATGTACGGTTAAATACGATCAAGGCATAAAATGACTGAAATAGAAAGTCAAGTGTGTGTCACTTGTAATGTAACACCGGCCCGGCCCGCCGTTTGGTTTAGTCCACTGTCAAAAAATGGTGGATGCATCCAATGCTTAATGATACGGGGGTTGGGGTGTTACACACAGGTATTCCATATGTTGTTGAGCTACAATGCCTAGTGGATGGGCATCAGATCAAAGCTTATGGGCAAAGACTAAAAATATTCTATGAAAGGGCAAGGAAAATCACCAATTCAGTGGTACCAAAAGACTGAATCTTTGTATCCACATTGAGCTAACAACATTAATTACAGTGCTCAGTGGGAGGCAACCCACTAAATTTCAAAATTTTCTATTCATTTCTATCATGAGTTGCATTTTTAATTCCCTTAGGATTATAGTGTTATGTTGTGTTTGTTTTAATTCCAAAAAAATGAAGGTGTTACTGCAATAGTTGACCATGGTAACCATGAGTAGTCACGAAACATGATAGGTTACTACGGTAACCAGAATGATACAAAAAGGGGAATCACATTACCGCGGTGACTCATTAAATAAATACACACTACGATGTTAACCGACTATGGTAGTGGAACAAGTGCTCAATGTGCTTTTTGGCAAAAAAAAAGCATTACCATAGTAATGTTTAACGTCACCACAGCAATGACGGACATAAAAAACTATATTTTGCCATTTTTTCACCTCATTCTTGCTTGTGATCTTTGAAATCTCGATCGCAAAGTCCCCACTCCGTGCGAATTCTTTGTGTGTAACACCCCAACCCCCTAGAGATAGGTTTAAGCTCAACCACAAGGCAAGTTGAGACCTATGTTACATTTATAAGTACACAACTTGCATCTCAATTCCTTTGTTCTAACACTTATTGAAATGCTCATTAATACACTTTCATTGAGTTTAATATTCAACAAGATAATGCAAGTGAATGAATGAAAACGTCAAATCTTTATTCATTCAAATAAAATAAAGAGATTACATTCTTGAATCAAATCCAAAGATTGAGTACATAACTCTAAAATTCAGAAGTAAAAATCAGCGGATGTCTTTAATTCAAAATTTCGAGTACTATGCCCTTAGAAAATAAACTTTCTAAAAATAGACTTTCAACAATCTATATTCTTCATGTGATTCAATTTCTTAAAAAATAGAAGGAAGGAGTGAGCACATAGCCCTCTGGATCATTCATTAAACAACTAAGTTACTATCTCAAATCAATAACATGTCCAATTTTACACACTTTCATGCATTAAGTGATTCACACAACGTTTTCGTTTCAAGTTGATGTTATGACTGAAAGGGGTTCTACGCCCTTGATATTCTTAATTTAGATACCCCTCTTTAGGCTGGAAAGACATTTTTTGTCACTTTCCGTTAGATGCCACATACCAAGTATCCCTTAGTTGCGCCTCGCAACCACACACTCTAAGCATGTGTTAAGAACACCCATAGCACCCATGCGGGTCATTATGGCAGTATGTGGTTCTTATCTTTACTTTCTTATGTTTATGATCGCTGAATCATAAAAGAAATTTAGAATATAAATTTCAAAAATTTTAAACAAGCAAGAACACATGAAAACATCATATAACATGCTTGAAACATTTAAACTAAAATAATGCTCTCATGAGTAATTAAAACATAAAAACATGTTAAAATAATTTTAAAATGTGATTCAACATGTTGAAACTAAAATAAAACATGCTGAAAATTGGAATTTAAGCAAACATGAATATGCTACAAATGTAAAATAGCAAAGTATAGGTTTAAGAGATACCCTCCACCTTAATCCGAGTTTCTTTGTAGAATTCAACAGAGGTTTCCCTTATCTACGACTTTTGAAACTTCAAGAACTTCTAACCACCAACAAAACTACTTCAACAACTCTCTAAAATTCTGAAATAAGAACTTCCCACACAATAAAAAGTAGAGAGTGAGAAGAGGTGTCGAGAAGAAGGTAAGAACAAGCAAAGAGGGAGGTGGCAACTCTTTGCTTTGAGATGAGATGATTGTGAGCAAGAGGAGGTATTTGTAGGTGTTCATGAGCACAATGGGGACGATTTGGGATGCTTGGCCAGATCTCAATGTCAAGAAAGTTTCCAACCCAAGGTGGACGACTAGGCTTGAATAGGGCAAGTGTGCTCATGGGCCCACTTAAGCTTGCCAAATTCTTATGAGCTAATATTTGATTCTCTAGCCTATTTTCTTAATTAATGTTAGAAAATATTTTTGGACTTGAAATCATGCTAATTTCAATTGGGACATCCTCCTTTAGATTGGATCTTGCTCATAAAACTTTCTTATTTGGTTCCCTTACTTGCGCATCACACCAACACACATGGAATGCTTGCTATTTCTTTATACTTGGATGTCAAGCAAAGGGGAGTATGCAATCAAACTTGAAGGGACATTATATCATAGTCTAATATGCATATCTAAGTTGAAGGAAAGTCACTAAATAATTCAAACTCTGAGTATGGTGCACCCTTTAGTGTACACCTATGAGTTGGCCCCAAAAGGGAGAAAAAGAAGTTTCTATTTTGGTTTTCTTGGCTTATGAGCATGTGACGGCTAGGGCTTTTAGGTGCATGTTTCAGATTTCAAGCCCTTCTAATTTGGGTTGTTCACATGTGTGCACACACACATGTGGGCCAGTTTAGCACAAATGGGGCAAGGTATGCATGATCAAGTATGGTGGATATGGAATCACTCTTCTTGGATTTTCCAATTCTTATGGGACATGTCATTCCTTGGGTAGGTGTGGGCATACATGATCAATTGTATAGCATATGGGATCACTTTTCATAAATTCAAATGATGGGCACGTCCCATGCAGCTTTGGGTAGGGTAGGGTGCACATGATCATTCTGTTCAACCCATGTGACTTGCACATGTTTGGGGTGGCCATGATTTCATGGTTCAAAGAAAATAAATTAAAATTAATATCTCCTTATTTACAAGGAATTATGATTTATAACTTATAGTCTTAGAATCACATGAACCTAATATACATTGTAAGGTATAGTTTGGCCCAAGATGATTTTCCCTCAAAAACTTTTCATACTTAATACCCACGAGGGCCACTAGGCAAATGAAAATCCAAATCTTGGTCAATTGTTCTAATTTTTGGATGTCATTCATTTTGTTAGTTTATGTCACCCAATTTCGTTTCGAGTCATTTTGATTCACCGAAGTACCCTAAATGCCAATTCTTTCTAATTTGGCCCTCTTGAAGGGCATTTGGCAAATGAAGACTCTATCATAGACCAATTATTCTAATTTTTTGATATGTTATCTCATAAATTGGTTCATGTCACTTTACTTCATTTCAAGTTGTTTTAGGTCCCTAAGGATTACTAAATGAGAGTTTTGGAACCTACTAAATTTAGCCCTAAAATTAACCCCATTTCACTTTGCACCCAAATTTTACTAAATTGATGATAAATTTCATTTAATTGAGTACAGAAAATTCAGGGCATTACAACCTACCCTCCTTAGAAAAATTTTGTCCTCGAAATTTGTACATAACTAAGGATTTCTAGTGAATAGGTGTGGATACTTGGTCTTCATTTCGATTTCAAGTTCCCAGGTAGGTTCTTTCACCCCGTGATGTTTCCACAGCACCTTCACTAACGAGATATCATTCGTTTGGAGACTCTGTATTTTATGGTCGAGCATTTTGACTGTTGTTTCCTCATAAGTGGCATCATCTTGAATATTCACTTCCTACCAGTGGATAATGTGAGAAGGGTTAGGTTCATACTTTCTCAACATGGTTACATGGAATACTTTATGAGCCGAAGTCATTCGATTTGGTAGGTCCAACTCATACGCACATTCTCCAATTCTTCTAAGTATTTCAAAGGTCAGACAAACCTGAGAGATAACTTTCCTTTTAATTTGAACCTCTTGATGCCCTTCAAAGGACTAATTCTCAAAAATACCTTGGCCCTAACTTGAAACTCTAGTGGTCTTCTTCTCTTGTGAGCATAGCTCTTCTGACAACTCTATGTTGTAGTCAGCCTCCTTTTATTAACTTGACTTGGTTATTCATTTCTTCCATCAAATTTGGTCAAGTTAATACAAGGTTATAGAGTTTAGCCCAACAAGTAGGTGATCTATAGGGTCTTACATAAAAAGCCTTGAATGAAGCCATCTTAATACTCGCCTGATAACTATTGTTATAGGCAAACTCTACCAAGTGTAAGTACTTGCTTCAATTCCCCATGAAGTCTAAAATACAAAACCTCAACATATCCTCTAAAATCTTGATAACTCTCTTAGACTGACCATCCATCTAAGGGTGAAATGTTGTAATCATGGTGAGCTTAATACTCATCTCCTTTTGTAGACTCTACTAGAACTGTGAAGTGAAGCAAGAGTCTCCGTCAAACACAATATTCTTGGGCACACTATGAAGCCTGATGATTTCTTTCACATAAATTTCTCCCAGCTTATTGATTTGGTGCGTGGATCTAATCGGCAAGAAGTGAGCCACTTTGGTGAGATGATCCAAAATCACCCAAATAGTATCTTCTTCTTTCTAATTCTTGACAAAATCCATGGCAATGTTATTCTACTTCCATTCAAGGATAGGGAGTGGTTGTAACATTCCAGATGGTTTTCGATGTTCTACTTTCACTTGTTGACATTTTAAGCACTTGGCAACATGCTTAGCCACGTCCCTCTTCATTCCTTTCCACTAGTAAGTCTTTCTGAGGTCCTGGTACATCTTATCTCCACCTGGATGCATTGTATACATGGTCTGATGAGTGTCATCCAGGACAGTCTACTTGCTCTGTCTATTTTGAGGTACACACATCCTTTCTCTGAGCCTCAAGATATTCTCAGCATCTAACTTAAAGTTAGAATGTTTACTCTGTTCAACTCCTTTTGTCAAACCCACAAGCCAATTATCTTGCCTTTGTTCCTTCCTTATCTGATGTAGTAGATCTGGATGGCAAAACATGCTGTAAAGGTAGGCTTGCTTGTCATTCAAGGTTATCCCCAGCCTAAAGTTTTCGATCAACTAGTACATCTGACCTATTTCTTCCTCTTGGTGGTTGAACTTTCTACTCAAGGCATCAGCCACCACATTGGCCTTCCCTAGATGGTAGTGTAATTGAAAATCATAGTCCTTAAAGAACTCTTTTCACCTACGTTGCCTAAGGTTCAACTCTTTCTGGCTGTAGAGGTACTTCAAGCTCTTATGATCTGAAAACAAATCGATTTTTTCACCATAAGGACAGTGTCTCCAAATGTTCAAAGCAAATATGATGGCTGTCAATTCTAGGTTATGATTAGGGTAATTCTTCTCATGGACTCTAGTTGTCACAAGGCGTAAGTTACTACTCGTTTTTCTTGCATCAATAATGCTCCAAGTCCACTCAGCGAGGCATTAGTATAGAGGGTATAAATAACACCATGGGTTGGAGTAACTAGGATAAGACCATAGTCAATCTCTTCTTAAATTTTTGGAATGATTGTTCACACTTTTCATTCCAATCAAACTTAACTCCCTTTTTGGTCAGCTTGGTCATAGGTTCTACTAGTTTGGAGAAATCTTGGATATATCTTCTGTAGTACCCAGCCAAACCTAAGAAGCTCCTAATTTCTGTAACTGTCTTAGGTTGCTTCCAATCCATAACCACTTCTACCTTCTCCAGATGTACAGAGATGCCTTCTACTAGTACTGCGTGGCCAAGGAACTTAACTGTCTTCATCCAAAACTCACACTTGTTGAACTTTTCATATAATTGATGCCTTGTAAGGGTCTCCATCACTATCTGCAAGTGTTCTAAGTGTTTAACCTCTGACTTGGAGTAGACTAGAATGCCATCTACGAATACGACAACAAACTGGTCAAGATATTGTCTAAACACTCGACTCATCAAGTCCATGAATGCTGCTAGGGCATTGGTCAAACCAAAGGGCATCACAGTGAACTCAAAGTGTCCATATCTTGTTCTAAAGGCAGTCTTGGGTATATCAGACTCCTTGATTCTTAAATGGTGATATCCCGACCTAAGATCAATCTTCGAGGAATGGGTGGCTCCTCTCAATTGATCAAATAGGTCATCAATCCTTGGCAAAAGATAATTCTTCTTCACTGTAGATTGGTTCAACTTCTGATAATCAACACAAAGTTTCATAAAACCATCCTTCTTCTTTATGAACAGTATTGGAGCTCCTCAAAGTGATTCACTTGGCTTGATAAAGCCTTTTTTCTCAGAGCTCATCGAGTTGAGACTTCAACTATCAGTTCTATTGGTGCCATGCTGTAAGGAGGTTTGGCGATATGGTTGGGTCCAGGGTGAAGTTCAATATTGAATTCTAACTCTCTAGTAGGGGGTAGTTTGGGTAAGTCATCTGAGAACACATCCTCGTACTCACTAACCACTACTAGGTCTTGGATTTTCTTTAGTTCAATAGGTTCTTCCTCAGAGAGTTCTTCGAACTCATTCTTCTGCCTTAAGCAATTCAACATGGCAATGGTTAGACTTCTTGGTAATCTTCGCATATCTCCATTTATTCTATAGGCTTCCCCCGAAGGTAGGGTTATGGTCACCCGTCTTTTATGAAAATCTATCTGGGTTTGGTACGGTTCTAACCAATCCATTCCCAAGATTACATCATAGCCCATAAAAGGTCAGGTGCATAGGTCAACTGTTAAGAGTTTATCCCCAAACCTTAGGTCAAAACTACACATTCTTTTTGAAGTCACAGTGGACCCTATTGGTATGGACACATTCAAAGTCATAGGTAGTGTTTTCGTTACAAGTTGTAACCTATCAGTTAGTTCTTTAGAAATAAAAGGTTTAGAGGCACCCAAGTCAAACAACAATTTCACGACAACATTGAAGAACAAAAATGTACCTTCCACTGCAGGGACCTAGTCTTCATGCGTCTCAACAGCAAATATTCTGGCCTAGTTTTGCCCACGGATGACCCTTCTAGTTGTGCACAAAACAAAGCCCTTACTTCCTTGCTTGTTTACTTAACTCATTCTTGGCCCATCCCTGTTTTTGTGTATGTGGTGCTTTCCCACCGTTCTTTCTTTTACCCTGAGCACCTTGATCATTTTTACTCCTAGGCCTCTTATTCTTCCCCCTAAACCTTTGTTCCAGGTTAAGTTATTGTTATAGTGTTAGGGTTTTTTTCACGACGTATTTGTAAGTCTTCAAGCCCAGAGTTTTCACTATCATTCAGATCTTCATCTTGAGACCCCGTGCAAATCTATTAGCCTTTCTTTTCTCTTCCTTAATTAGATCTAGGGAGAATTTGGCCAGTTTGGTGAACTTCCTTTCATACTCAGCTACACTCATGTCCCTTTGATTAAGTCAAACAAAGTCTTATTGGAGCTTGCTCAAGGATCGTAATACCCTACATCCCTTGTACTTAATTAAATGAAATTTACCATTGATTCAATAAAATTTGGGTGCAAAATGAAACCGAGCTCATTTTGGGGCTAAATTTTGCTGATTTTTGAAACTCTCATTTAGTGCCCCTTAAGGACCCAAAACAACTTGAAATAAAGTAAGGTGACATGAACCAACTAAGGTGACAACATATAAAAAAAATTGAATAATTAGTCAAGGTTAAGGTTTTCATTTGCCAAATGCCTTTCAAGGGGTCCAAATTAGAAAGAATTGTCATTTAGGGTACTTTTTGGAATCAAAATGACCCAAAATGAAACAAAATGACATGAACTAACAAAGTGAATGATATATTCGAAAATTGAAACAATTGACCAAGATTTGGATTTTCATTTGCCTAGTGACCTAAGTGGGTCTTAAATAAGGAAAGTTTTTGAGGGAAAATCACCTTGGGCCAAACCATACCTTAAAATGTGCATTAGGTTCATGTGATTCCGACTATAGGTTATAAATCATAATTCCATGTAAATAAGGAAATATTAATTTTTATTTGATTTTTGTGAACCTATGAAGTCATGGCCTCTCCCACTTGATTGTGTACACCTACACCCACTTAAGCCAAAATCGGCTCAACCATGTACATGTGTGTGTGCACACATATGAGTAACCCTATTTAGATAGTTTTTTGGAACCAAGATAAGCATCTTTGACTATTATATGGTGTCCCCTCAAATTTGATATTGTACACCCACACTTGATGTCCAAGAAATAAGAAAATGGGAAAGTATTTCTCGTGTGTTTATGTGATAAGCAAGCAAGAAAATGAAAAAGGAAAGTTGTCATGAGCACATAGGGGATGTCCCATTTGAATTAGAATATGATTTAAACCTCTTATATGTTCACACATAGTTAGGAAAGAAGATTATACTCATATCGTTTGAATTAGAAAGCCATAGTGGTCCCACTTGCCAACCACGAGCACACTTGCCCTCTTTATTCAAACCATCCCCTTTATGTGTAGAAACTTGCCTAAATTTTTGTGAGCTTCCCATGCTGCCCAAGGCTGCCCTAGGATGTCCCATATGCTCTCATGAACATCTATTTAAACCCCCCTTGCTCACTTTCATCTCATCCCAAAGCAAAGAGTTGATACTTCCCTCGTTATTTGTTCTTGCCCTCTTTGTGGCACCTCTTCTCACCCTCTCTCTCTTGTGTGAGAAGTTCTTATTTATGTATTTTAGAGAGTTGTTGAAATAGTCTTGTTGGTGGTTTAAAGTTCTGAAAGTGGTTGATAAGTCAAACCTCTACCGAATTCAACAAAATCTCGGATTAAGATGGAGGAGATTTCTTAAACCGCTGCTTTGCTATTTTAAGTTTCTATCATGTTCATGCTTATTTAATGTAATAACCCAAAATTTTGTTAAATAATTAAACATAAATTAGTTTAAGAAAATTAAATGAAATAAGTCAAGTGAAAATAATTTTGAAGATTTTAAGACATCTTTGGGTGCAAATTATGGGTAAGAAAATGAAAAATAATATAAAATATTTAGATGTAAAATAAAATAGGCAAATAAAACCTTAATTTGATAATTAAATGAAAATGTAGTAGACGTGCATTTATAAAAAAAATAATAAAACATTATAAATATTAATTTATTACCTGAAAATAAAATATGAAATAAATAAATATATATATATATATACATATGAAAATAGAAAATGTAGATTATTTAATTATTGGCATTAAAAATATTAAAGAAATAGAAAAGTATCTAATAAATGAAATATTAAATAATTAGAAAGGAAGAAATATTAGTAAGACCATAAAATAGAAGGGAATATGCAAGAAAACCAAGTTTTTATCAATTAGAAAGTGTCCAATTGACAATTTTCGGATAATAGCAACCTTAAAAATCAAATTTGGTAATTAGAAACTGCATCTAACGGTCCAAAACAAATCTATAAAATCCAATGAATTAAATAGAAGCCCAAAACAACGCCCAGGAGCACCGAATCAGGAAAATCCAATGGCTCAAAAATAATCTGCCTCATCTAACGGTTCAAATACGATCCTCTGATCACGAATGACACTGTACTCGAGGTTCATCGTGCGGCCCGGATCAGGGATCAAGGTCGGATAGTGTGCTCAAGATCCATCCAACGGTAGAGATCAAAGCCGCAGGAATCAATCGCGAACGGTGCTGTGCTCGAGGATAATCGGATGGCCCGGATTTGAGACGTCTTTGATCGATCGTGAAGCAATGCGTCACTCGAGGTTGATCAACAGTCCAAGATAAGTTCGCTCGATCCGACGACCCAGATATGTTTCGTTAATCGCAAACCAGATCCGCGTACTAAGTTCAAGGACGATCGGACGGATTGGATTTGATGATCGCGAACTTGTGTTGTACTCGAGGCTCATCCGACGGTGAAGATCTTAGACGCCTTGATGATCATGCTGCATTCGAGGAAATTCAACGGCCCAGATAGACAAATCAGATCCATCGCGAACCGAACGTTGTGATCGATGCAAATCGGACGACCTAAATTCACGCATCTATATCGATTGAAGATTCGACACTGTACTCGAAGAAGATCTGACCGACCAGATGCAATCTACCCGATCCGAGTTACGTATGCGTGATACGAGGAAAATTGGACAGTTCCAATCTGAGGCTCCGAAAATAATAAATGAAAAATAAAAAATAATCCGATTAAATACTTCAAAAATCTGAAAAATCAGTTTCTAAATCCCCAAAAATTTCCAAAAAAATTACTTGCTAATCTCTTATGCTTGGGGGGCACAAAAATTTGAAGAATTGGCAAGTTTTCCACAAGATGACACCCCAAACTTGTCATTCTCTACCCTTTTGAACTCTACATAAACACCCCCCATGCTCACAATTCATCTCATCCCAAGAAACAAGAGTTGAATAGTCATCTTCTTCTCTAAGCTTTCTTTTTGGCAATCCCCTCAGTTCTTGAGTAATCTTGAACTGTTCTCGAGTGTTCTTGAGTGCTCTTGAGAGTTCTTGAGTGTTTGGAAATCTTGTAGCAACAGAACTCTGCTGGATTTCAGAGGCGTATAGAAGAAACATTTTTAAGGTGGAAGTGATTTCTAACTTCTACTTCTTTATTTTAATTTGAATAAGTCTTGTATGTGTGATAATGTTTTGAAGATGATTGATTGAATATATGTTTTAATATGCATGCTTTATTTATTTGATGTGCCATGAATATACATGTTATGCATGTTTAGAAATTAAGAATATTGATGCATGTTATACATGAATTGTGCCATGAATAAATATTTAATAATTCATGTTTTGTATATGTTGCATCGATGGTTTAATTCGATATTGTGTGTTTTATCACTAAGGAAAGATTAAATAATGATTCAATCCACGTACCGGCGCGATGATGGACTGCATAGTGTCATCGTGAATGTTCCACCCCCTAACCCGGCTTGTTGGTTTACCATTGATGATTTTGAATTGGGTTTCCAAGAGTGATCCCACTTCATAGATATTGGGGTTTGAGTTTTCGTTTGTCATTCTCTCTCCTTATGATGTGGAATACAGAGATTAAACTCTTTCGGTCCGTATGTCAACTATAAACAAGAAATTTGTTTGAATCGCCTAATGTACAAAAGTGTTTGATATACTTGGTTTGTTTGAATTGAAATAATGATTTAGACGTTTAGAAAGATCCACTAGGCTATGTGCTCACCCCTTCCTTCTATTTTTCAGGTAATTGATTTACATGAAGACCATGAAAATTAGTTAGGTTCTTTTACTTAAAAAGTTCTAATTTCTATGTAAGGGCATGTTGCCCAAGTTTTGAATCTTCTGCTATAATAATTTTCTTCAAGTTCAAATTACGTAATCAATTTTATTTAATTAATTGAGTTTATGAATTTCAGTTATTTCTTGTATTATTACCTTATTAAATTTTTAAATTTAAGTCATGCACTATTAAATACAATCAAGGCATGAAATAATTGAAATAGAAAGAAAGTCAAGTGTGTATCACTTGTAAAGTAACACCGGCTCGGCCCGCCGTTTGGTTTAGCCCACCGTCAAGAGAATGGTGGTCGTGTCCAATGCTTAAAGATACGGGGGTTGGGGTGTTACAAAGGTGGTATCAGAGCTTAGTTAGTAGATGTATTCGGCAAGAATTAGAAAGTTACTCTGATACCAAAGGTGGTATCAGAGCTCTGTTAGTAGATATACTGGGCAAGAATTAGAAAGTCAATCATTAGTTGTTTGACAAGAATTAGAAACTCAAATTAGGGTTTCACATTGAATTAGATTGAAATTTTAGTGCCCTACCTTCTATTTTTGAAAACTATTTTAGAAAGTGTTTTTAAAAAGGAAAAATATATTTTGAAATGTTTTGTTTGGATACAAAGACTACAAGATGAGCTGATAGTGGGTAAGCCTTGTCCCGAGTAAAGCTAAACATTGAAAGGGAGGTGGGTTATCCCGCCCTAGAAAGCGCAGTTGCTAAGTAGACTTCGGTCTCGCCACCCGATCTGGAGGTTGTCCTACCACCTTATATGAGTAGTCGACGTTGAAGAACACTCTTATTTTCTATAGAAGAAAACTCGAAGGTGAAAAATTAGGGCAAGAAAGTGAATAAAACTCGAAAAAGATGCCAAATACAGTATCTAGAGTAGACAGAGGTTGTGAGTCAACCAGATTGAACCCTAGGTCCAGAAAAAAGACTCTAGGTAGAAACGTGGTATAGCCAGGGGTGGCACAGTGGATCAAAAGCATAAATCTCTAAGGCATAGGCTAGAGACGAGAACTTGTGTGAAAATAGAAATTTGTTTGATCAGGAGATGAGACCGGGAAGCTTTTGTATCTTTCAGTTTCTATGTAGTATGGGATGCATAGGAATTCGGGGGTTTGGAGGAAGCCTGGACTTGGAGAATGATGGACCATGTGTGGTGAATGATCGGTAACTTTGGCAGAACAGGTTTCTCTATGCTTGCTGGTGTGGGACAGTGGAGTATAGTGGGTTCGGGAACCTTAGTTATTGAGACATTGGCGAAATTATTTGGGTGTGCTTCTGTTCTGAGTGAAAGCCTAAGTAAAAGGGGTAGAGTGGTATGGGACACTTGAACCTGAAAGCTTAGGTGGAAGCTTGGGACCTTGCTGTGCTAGCATGCTTGTGTGATTGTGTGATATGCATGTTATAATGTTTATTTGCTTTAAGACCAAACCCATGCATGAAAGAACCTAGAAGAAAAACCTTTAGGCCACTGAACAAATTGAGAACCTAAAGACATAAATCTAGAGTCGTGGTAGTACGAACAGAACGAAAACTTGAGGAAACGAATACAACATACGATGTAGAAAAGATGACCATTTCTCAAGTCTGGAAAAATACTTAGTATCCCGAAGATAAGAAAAGATGCGTGAGTACCCTAAATGAATGTCCTATTTGAAACTACTATGATAGGATACTAAAGTGGCTTTGGCTTGTAGATAATGGAAGGAATCCAAAAAAATACCAATACACCTGATCAAAGTAACCAAGGGGAAGATGTGGTAGCAGCTTCTGTCCTATCACCAAAGATAATAGCAGAAATCACTCGACATGTGGTCGAGCAGGTGATGAGGACTCTACGATCACAACCTGAGGTTCAGAATGAACTAAGAATGGGAATCAATGAACTAGTCATTCCTCTAAGACTAACCATGCCCAAAGGAACGACAGTTGAGATTAATTCAATAAAAAAGGATATTCACTTCAAACGGTCGATAAGGGATAAAAACAAGAAATCACAAAATGATCAAAAGACGGGAAAGGAAAGCAGTAACTAGAAAAAAAACTCACCAAACTGAAAAGGGACAAAAGAAGCTGGCAAAGAGACAAGGGTTGTGCTATGTGTGCAGACAAAGGGGTCATATTGCTAGAAATTGTCCAACTGCACCTGCTCATGCTCCTCAGCCTCAAGACAATAAGGGTTATGATAATAACCAAGCTAGAAGGTTGGTTATTGAGGCTCAGGAAGATCAAGACACTCAATAGAAACCATTATAATCCAATGTTAGACAAATGAACTAATTTTGAATATGAGTAGTAGTAGGGAGACCTTTAGATTGCTATATGTTATCATTTATCAATTTTAAGTTGAAATAAGGTTTTGTACCAATTATCTCTATTAATGAAAATTTTTCCTTAAGAACTCTTGTCGTTACATTTTGAATATTCAAAAATGGAAAGTATGCGAATGGAAAGTGTGAGTAGTAACCCTAGAACCTGCCGTATGGCAAGAAGTGACAAAGAAACTTTTACCCTCAGATAGATTGAAAACTTAGGGCTAGGTATGACTCTAAATGAAAGACAAGCCTATCTCTATAGCAAGTCCTACCGTTGGACCTGTTGCATCAAATTAGGGATGAACAAAAGGCAAGACAAATGACTAACAAACTTAATAGAGGAAATCGAATAGGACTGGCATACTGGCTTCGAGTTAGATGCTGAGAATACCCTAAGACTCGAAAGGATCTGTATACTTTAGAATGGATAGAGTAAGCAGATCACCCAATAAGGAAGGATAAGTGTTCCATACCAAAGTGACCCTTTCGACCATTTGGAGAAGCCACCATTACTTAAGAACCGATCTAAGGTCAGAAAATTAATAGTTGAGAATCAGAGAGTCTATTATGTATGAAACGACCTATTAGGAAACATATTGGAATACAATGAACCAAACGGTTAGACATCGTGTTGATCAGGAGATGCAACTTATGAAACACAATTTTGCTAAATTTAGCAAACGATAGCCAAATTCCTTAACCATGTAGCTTCGAAAACACCAGAGGCTGTCACCAAGATAGTTTCAAAGACTCAAGCCCTTAGGCTTATCAAATTAGTCAAAACCAACCATTTACTAGAAATACCTAACGAAATGACACACGAATAAATGCATAAAAATTTGGACAAAATTCTTTTAAGGAGGGTAGGTTGTAATAACCCAAAATTTTGTTAAATAATTAAAGATAAATAAGTTTAAGAAAATTAAATGAAATAAGTCAAGTGAAAATAATTTTGAAGATTTTAAGACATCTTTGGGAGCAAATTATGGGTAAGAAAATGAAAAATAATATAAAATATTTAGATGTAAAATAAAATCGGCAAATAAAACCTTAATTTAATAATTAAATGAAAATGTAGTGGACGTGTATTTATAAAAAAATAATAAAACATTATAAATATTAATTTATAATTACATAAATTATTATCTGAAAATGAAATATGAAATATATATATATATATATATGGAAAATGTAGATTATTTAATTATTGGCATTAAAAATATTAAAGAAATAGAAAAATATCTAATAAATGTAATATTAAATAATTAGAAAGAAAAAAATATTAGTAAGACCATAAAATAGAAGGAAATATGCAAGAAAACCAAGTTTTTATCAATTAGAAAGTGTCCAATTGGCAATTTTCGGATAATAGCACCCTTAAAAATTGAATTAGGCAATTAGAAGCTGCATCTGACGGTCCAAAACCAATCTGTAAAATCCAACGAATGAAATTGAAGCCCAAAACAATGCCCAGGAGCACCGAATCACGAAAATCCAATGGTTCAGATACGACCCTCTGATCATGAATGACACTGCACTCGAGGTTCATCGTGCAGCGAGGATCGATAATCAAGGTCAGATACTGTGCTCGAGATCCATCCAACAGCGGAGATAAAAAACGCAGGAACCAATCGAGAACGTTGCTGCGCTCGAGGATAATCAGATGGTCCGAAGTCGAGACATCTTCGACCAATCGCGAAGCAATGCGTCACTCGAGGTTGATCAATGGTCCAAGATAAGTTCGCTGGATCCGACGGCCCAGATATGTTTCGTTAATCGCGAACCAGATCCGCGTACTGTGCTCGAGGATGATCAGACGGATCAGATTTGATGATCACGAACTTGTGTTGCACTCGGGGCTCACCCGACGGTGAAGATCTTAGACGTCTTGATGATTGTGCTGCATTCGAGGAAATTCAACAGCCGAGATAGACGAATCTGATCCATCGCAAACCGAACGCTGTGATTGATGCAAATCGGACGGCCTAGATTCACGCATCTATATCGATTGAAGATTCAACACCGTGTTCGAGGAAGATCTGACCGACCAATGCAATCCGCCCGATCCAAATTACGTATGCGTGATACGAGGAAAATCGGACGGTTCTGATCCGAGGCTCCAAAAATAATAAACAAAAATTCCAAAATAATCTGATTAAATACTTCAAAAATCCAAAAAATCAGTTCTAAATCCCCAAAAATTTCTAAGAAATTACTTGCTAATCTCCTATGCTTGGGGGGCACGAAAATTTGAAGAATTGGCAAGTTTCCCACAAGATGACACCCCAAACTTGCTATTCTCTACCCTTTTGAACTCTGTATAAACACCCCCCATGCTCACAATTCATCTCATCCCAAGAAACAAGAGTTGAATTGTCATCTTGTTCTCTAAGCCTTCTTCTTGGTAATCCCCTCAGTTCTTGAGTAATCTTGAATTGTTCCCGAGTGTTCTTGAGTGCTCTTGAGAGTTCTTGAGTGTTTGGAAGTCTTGAAGCAACGGAACTTTGCCGGATTTCAGAGGCGTACATAAGAGACATTTTTTAAGGTGGAAGTGATTTCTAACTTCTACTTCTTTATTTTAATTTGAATAAGTCTTGTATGTATGATAATGTTTTGAAGATGATTGATTGAATATATGTTTTAATATGCATGCTTTATTTATTTGATGTGCCATTAGTATACATGTTATGCATGTTTAGAAATTAAGACTTTTGATGCATGTATACATGAATTGTGCCATGAATAAATATTTAATGATTCATGTTTTGTATATGTTGCATCGATGGTTTAATCTGATATTGTGTGTTTTATCACTAAGAAAAGATTAAATA
>JAJIYU010009794.1:0-16682 GCA_030144865.1 Tinospora cordifolia | reverse complement strand
ATCGTTAATAATTTTATTATATAGTACAATTAAATTTATTAACAATTTTTATATAAAAATAAAGTTTTTATACAAATGACATAAATTACCCTTGTAATAAGAGATAAATAAGAGTATGTGAAAGGTGTTTATCAAACGCTCTACTCTTAAATAAGAGCTTTTAAGTTTTTACTATCAAACACTCATTTTTAAATAAACTCTTATATAATAAGTTCTACTATAAAAAGTCTTAAAAAAAGAGTACTAAATATTTAAGAAGTAGAGTTACCAAACACGCCCTAAGACTTAACAGTAATTGGTGAGTTTGACAGGGAATGTAATACCCCGAAAATTTATATGAAAATTTGATAAATTAAATTAATAAATTGAGAAAAATTGACTTTTGAGAAATTTGCGGCTTCAAATTTATTGTATATTTCAATATAGAAAAGGTAGCCCAAAGGAGAAATAGAAATAAAGGAAAATAGAAACCAAGAAAAGGTATTTTGCCCTAGGCTACTGCGGTAGCACAAAACACAAATGCCCAAAAAAATATGGCATGTGACTATTGCAGTAACCATTCTCGTTATTGCGGTAATGTGTCTAATTTTGCTAAAAAATATAAAAAATCAGCCAAAAAGAGTTTCCAAAAGCCCCAAAACCCTAATTTCTAATTCTTGTGTGCAAATTTGAAGAATTGGTAAGTTTCCTATATTGGGAACACCCGAAACTCGTCAATTTTTTACTCATTTAAACTCCATATAAACCCTACACCACTGCCCATTCTCTTCATCCCAGCAAGAAGTAAACAAGTCCCTTCTTGCTCTCTTTACCTCTTTCATGGCATATCTCTTTTTCTTTCGTTGTTCTAAATAATAATTATAGTAGTAGTCATGAAGTTCTACACAAATTATGTGCTAGAGGGAGATTCAATGGAGGATCTTAAAGATTAAAGCTATTTGAGGTGGAATCAATTTCTAACTTTTAATTTATTGTTTTGATTCAATAAGGTTCTACTTGTGTGCTTGTTTGAACATATATGATTTATTTTGAATTAAATATGACATGCTTAGAATAGACCATGCTTTAAACATCCATGATTCATGTTGCATAATGGGTGGTGATATGCTATAGCATGCCTATGATGGTTGCCATGTTCACATGTTAAATTCCTATTTTAGATGTATGATAAATTTTTTTACACTTAAAGAAACATTAATAAAGATTGTAACCACGTACTGGTTGTAATACCCTAAATTCTTTGTACTCAACTAAATGAAATTTATCATTTACTCAGTAAAATTTGGGTGCAAAATGAAACTAGGCTCATTTTAGATCTAAATTTGGAAAGTTCCAAAACTTTCATTTAATGCCCCTTAGGGACCAAAAACAACTTGAAATGAAATAAGATGACATGAACCAACTAAGGGGACAACATATCAAAAAATTAGAACAATTGGTCAATGTTAGAGTTTTCATTTGCCAAACGACCTTCAAGGGGTCCAAATTAGAAAGCATTATCGTTTAGGGTACTTCGGGGGATCGAAATGACCCATAACAAAATGGAATGGCATGAACTAACAAAATAAATGAAATATCCAAAAATTAGAATAATTGGCCAAGATTTGAATTTTCATTTGCCTAGTGACCTTAGTGGGTGTTAAATAAGGAAAGTTTTTGAAGGAAAATCACATAGGGCCAAACCATACCTTAAAATGTGCATTAGGTTCATATAATTTCAAAACTATAGGATATAAATCATAATTCCATGTAAATAAGGAGATATTAATTTTTATTTGATTTTTGTGAACCCATGAAGTCATGGCCACCCCACTTGATTGTGTACACCCACACCCACTTAAGCCAAAATCGGCCCAACCACGTACATGTGTGTGTGCACACATGTGAATAACCCTATTTAGATAGTTTCTTGGAACCAAGATGAACATCTTTGACTATTATATGGCGTTCCCTCAAATTTGATATTGTACACCTGTACTTGATGTCCAAGAAATAAGAAAATGGGAAAGTATTCATTGTGTGCTTGTGTGATAATAAAGCAAGGAAACCAAAAAGGAAAGTTGCCATGAACACATGGGGGACGTCCCATTTGAATTAGTATATGATTTAAACCTCTTTTGTGTTCACACATAGTTAGGAAACAAGACTATACTCATATCTTTTTAATTAGAAAGCCATAGTGGTCCCACTTGCCAACCATGAACACACTTGCCCTCTTTATGCAAAACATCCACTTTGTGTATAGAAACTTGCCCAAATTTTTATGAGCTTCCCAAGCTGCCCAAGGCTTCCCTAGGACGTCCCATATCCTATTATTAACATCTATATAAACCCTCCCTTGCTCACTTTTATCTCATCCCAAAACAAGAGTTGACACTTCCCTCTTCGTTTGTTCTTGTTGTCTTCTTGGCACCTCTTCTCATCCTCTTTTCTCTCTTGTGTGAGGAGTTCTTATTTCAGTATTTTAGAGAGTTGTTGAAGTAGTCTTGTTGGTGGTTTAAAGTTCTGAAAGTGGTTGATAAGGCGAACCTCTGCCGGATTCAACAAAAACTTGGATTAAGGTGGAGGGGATTTCTTAAACCTCTACTTTGCTATTTTAAATTTCTAGTATGTTCATGCTTGTTTAAATTCTAATTTTCAGCATGTCTTATTTTAATTTCAGCATGTTTAATTATATTTTAATTTAATTAACATGTTTTTATGTTTTAATCACTCATGAGAGCATGCCATGCCTAGAATCTATGTTTAGGCTTTAATTCAATGTTTCAAGCATGCGATGTAATGTTTTCATGCTTTATTAGTTGTTTAAAATTATGATATTTACATTTTGAATTTCTTTTATGATTATGTGATTCTTAAATATAAGAAATTGAAGATAAGAACCACATACTGTTATAGTGACCCGTATGGATGCTATGGGTGTTCTTAACACATGCTTGAAATGTGTGGTAGCGGGGCGCAACTAAGGGATACTTGGTATGTGGCATCCAATGGAAAGTGACAAAGAAATGTCTTTCCACCCTAAAGAGGGCTATCTAAATTAAGAACATTAAGGGAGTACAACCCCTTTCAGCCTTAACGTCAACTACAACCAAAAATTTGCTTGAATCACTTAATGCATGAAAGTGTTTAAATTTGGATGTGCTATTGATTTGAAATAGTAACTTAGTTGTTTAATTAATGATCCACTGGGCTATTTTTCATCCCTTCATTTTATTTTTTAGGAAATTGACTTGAATCATGAAGGCCATGGATATTAGATTATTTTTAAGTTTTGAAAGTTCTATTTTAAGGGCATGTTGCCCAAATTTTGAATTTAAGACTTTCGCTAAATTTTATTTAAGTTTTGAAAGTTATTTACTCAAGTTTTGATTTAAGAATATAACTTTCTTTATTTTATTTGAATAAATAAAGATTTTGAAGTACTCTATCTAATTGCATAGCCTTATTGAATTGAAATTTAATACATTGTGGTGTATCCATGAACGTTTTCAATAAGTGTTTAAATAAAGGAATTAAGATGCAAGTTGTACACTTGTAAATGTAACATAGGACCTAATCTACCTTGTGGTTGAGCTTCAACCTGTCTCTAGGGGGTTGGGGTGTTACACTGGCACAAAAGGGGATTACTGTGGGTGTTCTTAAGATTAGAATGAAGGGGTTGTCCCTAGTTCACACGGGTAAGACCCAAATTCTCAGATAATAGATTAGACCCTAGATCCATTAGAAACTGGCATAAAGATATTCATTTCCTTCTTTGATATGAATTTTGATAAGAACACTGAGGTTGAACCCTTTCAGTCTTAACTACAACTATTAACAAACAATTGATTAAATCAAATAATGTATGTTAAGTGTCTGACATGTCTACCTCATATGTTCAAATAATGACTTAAATATTTAGAATGATCTACTGGGCTTTGCGTTTACCCTTCTTTTTTCTAATATTTCAAGCACTTGAAAATAAGATACTAAATGAATGTCACATAAACACTATTTTTCTTATAATTTTATTTAATTATAGGGCATGTTGGCCCAAATTTTGTTATTTGGAATTTTTTCGTTAAACAATTAAGGATTTTGTACCTTTTTTCATTAAATCAATAATATTGAATTATTTTGTTTAAGATAACTTGTTTCCTTATTGAGAAATGTTATGAGTTAATGTTACCCAAGAAATCCCAAGGATTTAGGATTGAAATTAAAAGAATAAAATAAAGTAATGTCGACCGACCTCACAATCAAGTGGTGCGGTCCACGTGTGAGAGATTCGGGGGAGGCGGCATGTTACAAATGTGGGATCAGAGCCTAGGATGTTAGTGCCTTAGGCAGAGTCAGAAGGAGTTAACTCATTAGGTAAGACTTTTACTTTGAGTCAACTTATAATGCCCTACCTCTTATTTTGAAATTGAATATCGTTTTGAAAGTCTATTTTTCAAAAAAGACATGTTTTCAATTTGGATACAAAGATTACGAGTTGAGTTGATAGTGGGTAAGTCTTGTCCCGAGTAAGGCTAACATTAAAAAGGAGATGGGTTATCTCATTCTAGCAGGTCGGTTGCTAAGCAGACTTTAGTCTCACTGCCCGAGTGGAGGTTGTCCCACCAGCTCATACAAGTATTTGTAGTTGAAGAATACACTTATTTTCTATGAAAAAAAACTAGGAGGTGGTATTTAAGGGCAAGAAACATGCTAGAGTACAAAAGTAGTACCAAAGGTGGTATTAAAAAATGGACAAAGGTTGTAGGATTCTATAACAACCCGGGCCCACTACGTATCGATATTGTCCCCACCTTAGCCACCATTGACTTGGTGCAGGGTTTTGTTTTTGGCAAGACTCGAACCTGAGTCTCTCAAAAGTGCTTGGTACAATGAGACACCCTCAAATGCACATTAATCTCATAAATCCCCTAGAGTCAGACCGATGTGGGATATTACAATCCACCTCTCTTGGGAGCAATCTCGTCCACAAGATTCACACCTCCGATATGCATAGAATGGCTCTGATACCATTTGTAACAACTCGAGCCCACTTTGACAATATTGTCCCCACCTTAGCCACCACTGACTGGGTGCAGGGTTTTGTTTTTGGCAAGACTCGAACCTAAGTCTCTCAAAAGTGCTCGGCACAATGAGACACCCTCAAATGCACATTTAGCCCAGAAATCCCCCTAGAGTCGGACCAATGTGGGATATTACAGATTCAACTAGATATTGAGACCATAAGTTTAGGAAAGAAACCTGACCTAGAGACTTGGGTGTTGTCGAGGGTGAGATAGTGGATCATAAGTGGAAACTTTTAGGACATTAGAGACTAAAAACGTGTGAAAACAGAACACTTGATTGGTCAGGACACGAGATCGAGAAAATCTTGTATCCTTGGTTTCTATGTGGTATGGGACATATAGGAATTCGAGGGTATGGAGGAATCCTAGACTCGAAGAATAACAAGCCATGTTTGGTGAATGATCGATAACTTTGTAAGAGCTTATTTCCTTATGATTGGTTGGTATGGGACCGTTAAGTATAGTGGGACTTGGGAGACCTTAGTTTTGAGACATTTGCAAAATTGGTTTGGGAATAATGAGATTTCTTAATGGTAGTTTATTATCAATGGGCAAGGGTGGTATGGGATGCTCAAACTCAAATACATAGATGGAAACTTGGAATTTAGCTATGCTAGCATGAAACTATATGATTGCATGATTAAATGATTGAATGATTTATTGAATGCACGTCTTACTTGTTTAAATTCATACATCATGTGTGTGTTAATTTTGAGACCAAATCATGTACCTAACAACATTAGAGGCCCTTGAAACCCTCATACAAAACTTAAAAAAATAAACTGATAGGTCACTGAACAAATTGAGAACCTAAAAACATGAATCTACAATTATGATAACATGAATGAAATGAAAATTTTGAGAGAACTGTCACAACAAACTACTAAGGATGGGGCAATTACTTTCTCAAGTCTAGGAAAGCGTTTTGTATCCCGAGGATAAGGGAGGACAAAGTGTGTACCCAAGATTATAATTCTTTCAAAACTTTTCGTTATAATACCTTATTAGATACTAAAATGGCTTTTAACTTGTAGATAATGGTTATATTTAAGAGATATGCTACTAGGTTTACAGCATCAGATGAGACTAAACCACGAGGATAGGAAGCACAAACTAGTGGTATTGAGGCTTAGATTGAGAATATGCTGACTCTTGAGTTGTTAATAGAGATCATCAAGAGAATTGTGAAATAGATTATGAGGGTACTGCCTCAAATGCTGCCACAAGTAGCGTCGCAACCATAGATACAAGAGCAAATTTTGATGCAGTAGCCAGTGCCTGTACATGAGATTATAGTTGGTCCAAGAGCTCAAGATGGCATTGAGGATAAGGACCAAAGGGACATGTTGATGGAGTTACATAAACTCCGCTCGTTTTAATTTGATGGCATATCTAACTGCATGTTAGCAAACCACTAGTACGAGGAGCTTGATGAGCATCTAGATATGTTAGGGGCGACAGGTCCCCGTAGAGTTGCGCTAGCTACCCATCAGTTTAAAGGACTGGCTGAGACTTGGTGGAAGATGCTGAAGGCAGATTGAAACATCAATGTTAGAGAAATGAACTAGGAAGATTTCAAGGAAGTGTTCTATGATAAGTTTTTCCCAGAAGCTACGTTGAGGAAGATGTAGTTTGAGCTTGTCAGGTTCGCTCAAAAAGATATGATGATCATAGAATCTGAGACCAAGTTTATCGAATTGCCCAAGTTCTCCCCAAAATTGATCAAGGAAGAAAAGATGAAGGCCAACAAATTTGCGGAGGGTCTTAAGATCGATATTCATAAAGTGATAATGCCAATAGGCCTAAAGACATACAAGGATGTCGTAAAGAAGACACTGTCATTAGAGTAAGAACTCAACTTTGAAGAAAAGTTGAAGGATAGAAACAAGAGGCCAAAAAATGGTAAAGACTACTAGGGAAATTAGAAGAAGCAGAAATCCCACCAAAAGAATGGTAGAAATAAGGCCTCTCAGACTCAACAACAAGTACCACCTAACCATGCTAAGTAGGAACAAAAAGACCAAGAAAAGAGGTTGGGATTGTGTTTCCTTTGCAAAGAATTGTCCTGTAGGAGCACTAGCTCAAACCCCTTAACAACAGCCATAGAACAATCAAGGCAAAGGACAAAATGGTTGACCTCAATCACGACAGAATATTAACCCAAGGCAGAACCAAGGCCATGGGTAGAACCAGGCCAGAGTGTTTGCAGATGCTGATGCGCTTGAGGACCAAGTCCCTGTAGCATACGGTACATTTCTATTGTTTAATATTGCTATGAAATTGTTGTTTGATTCAGGTACTATGAAATCATTTGTCGTTGAAAAACTGGCAGATAGGTTGTAAATAGTAACAAAAACATTGCCTATGACTCTAAATGTATCGACACCCATAAGAACTACCATAACCTCGAAAAAAATGTGGAGTTGCGACCTTAGGCTTGGAGATAAACTGATCTTAGTCGACCTTTGTATACTTCCATTTTATGTATATGATGTAATGTTGGGTATGAACTGATTAAACCATTATTAGGCACAAATAGATTGCCCTAAGAGGCGAATAACTATGACATTACATTCAAGAGAAACCTATAAAATCAATGGTGATATGCAGAGATTACCTAGAAGCCCAATGATAGCCATGTTGAATTGCTGAAGACAAAAAGATAAACTCAAGAAACTCTCAAAGGAGGACCTTATAGAGCAAAGAGGAATTCAAAGCTTAAAAGTATTCTGAGAGTTCGAAGATGTATTCCCAGATGACTTACTCGGACTATGTCTTCCTATAGAATGGCACCAATAGAACTAATTGAGTTAAAGACTTAGCTAGACAAGCTTAGGAGAAAAGATTTATCAGGCCAAGTAAATCGCTATGGGGAGCTCTGGTACTGTTCGTAAAGAAGAAAGATGGTTCCATGAGAATGTTTGTGGACTATCAAAAATTAAATCAAGCGATAGTGAAGAACAATTACCCTCTACCAAGGAAAGATTACTTATTCAATCAATTGAGGGAACCACTCATTTATCTAAGATTG
The DNA here is from genome assembly GCA_030144865.1 of Tinospora cordifolia. Classification (NCBI taxonomy): domain Eukaryota; kingdom Viridiplantae; phylum Streptophyta; class Magnoliopsida; order Ranunculales; family Menispermaceae; genus Tinospora; species Tinospora cordifolia. The sequence continues at coordinate 8,585 of JAJIYU010009794.1, read as the reverse complement.
ATCTTACGTCATGATATCATCAACTGCGAAATTCGAGAGTTAGATATACACAAGACAACTTTCAAGATGCAGTATGGAAACTTTGATTTCATGATGATGTCATGTGGTTTGACCAATGTACCAGCAGCATTCATGGATCTAGTGAATTGAGTGTTTTCACAATACCTTGACCAATTTGTAATAGAATTTGTAGGTGGCATCCTAATTTACTCTAAGTCAGAAGCTGAACACTTAAAACATTTGAGGATTGTGTTGAAAACCTTTTGGAGAAACTAGTTGTATGCCAAGTTCAACAAGCGCAAATTTTGAATGAAAACAATCAAGTTCCTTGGCCATGTAGTATCAACAGAAGGCATTTCTGTAGACCCTGACAAGGTGAAAGCTATCATGGATTGGAAGCAACCAAAGATAGTTACATAGATCAAAAGTTTCTTAGGCCTAGCTGGATATTATCAAAGATTCATATGAGATTTCTCCAAGTTGGTTGAACCCATGACCAAACTAACTAGAAAGGGAGTAAAGTTCAGTTGGGATGAAAAGTGTGAACAATCATTCCACGAATTGAAGAGGAGATTGACTATGCCCCCATCTTAGTTACTCTTATACATGGTGTTGAATATGTTCTATATACGGATCCCTCACGAAACGAATTGGGTGTAGTCTTAATGCAAGAAGGAAAGTTCATCGCACATGCCTCATGACAACTTAAGATCCATGAAAAAAGTTACCCAACCCATGACTTGGAGCTAACCATCATTGTATTTTCCCTAAAGATTTGGAGGCATTGCTTCTACGGTGACAAGTTTGATCTATTTTTAAATCACAAGAGTTTAAAATACATCTACTCCTAGAAGAAGTTGAACCTAGGCAACGAAGGTAGATGGAATACTTTAAAGACTATGATTTCCAACTACACCATCATCCAAGGAAGGTCAATATGGTAGCTGATGCCTTGCGTAGAAAAATAAACAAACAAGAGGAGGAAAAAGGACAAATGCATCACTTAATTGAAGATTTTAACCTGACCTAGCTTCAGATGAAACGCGAGTTTATCTTTACAATATGACTTGCCAATTGGATCTTTTGCACCAGATTAGGGATGAACAAAGGCAAGATAAGTGGCTTGCAAGCCTAATAAAAAGAGTTGAGCAGGGTAAGCATACTAACTTCATGATTGATGCTGAAAATACCCTAAGGCTTGGAGATAGAATTTGTGTGCCTCAGAATGGACAGAGTAAGCAAACCATACTAGACGAAGCCCATTAGACCAAGTATATGGTGCATTCAGGTGGTGACAAGATGTATCAAAACCGTAGAGAGATCTACTAGTGGTGTGGAATGAAGAAAGATGTAGCTAAATATGTCTTTAAGTGCCTAACCTATTTGTAGGTAAAGGTGGAGCATAAAAAACCCATTGGAATGTTACAACCACTCAATCCCATAATAGAAGTAGGATAACATTGCCATAAAATTTGTCAATAGATTATCCCAGAACTAGAAAGGAGAATATACTATATGGGTGATTGTAGATCATCTCACTAAGGTGGCTCATTTCTTGCCAATTAGATCCATAGACCAAGTCAGTATGTTGGGAGAACTTTATGTAAAGGAGATAGTATGACTTCAGGGTGTGCCTAAGACCATAGTGTTGGATAGAGACTCTCGATTCATATCATAGATATGGCAGAGTCTGCAAGAGGAGTTGAGCACCAAAATCACCATGAATGCCACTTTCCATCCTCAAACTAATGGTTAATCTAAGAGAGTCATCCAAACACTTGAAAACATGTTGAGGACTTACATCTGTGATTTCAAGGGCAACTAAAGCAAATACCTACACCTAGCGAAGTTTACCTATAACAACAATTATCAAGCAAGTATAAAGATGGTTGTGTATAAAGCTCTCCATGGGAGGCCTTGCAGATCACCAATCTATTGGCATGAACTTGAGGATCACGTGCTTACTAGGCTAAATCTAGTGGACAGATGAACAATCAAGTAAAATAGATATAAAAGAGATTGGCTACAACACATAATAGACAAAAGAGTTATGCTAGTAAAAGGAGAAGGGCCTTTGAATTTTAGGCAAGTGATAGAGTGTTCTTAAGGATAAGCCCTCAAAAAGCAATTAAGTTGTTTAGATATAAAAGGAAGCTGTCGCTTAGATTCATCAGTCTATTCGAGATACTCCAAAGAATCGGAGAATGCCCTTATGAATTAGACCTACCAAATAGAATGCCTTCAACTCACATGTTCCATATGCTGATGCTGAGGAAGTATGAACCCAATCCCTCTCACATAATCCATTGGAAGGAGGTGGACATCCAAGACGATGCCACATATGAAGAAACAACAATTAGGATCTTCGACCACAAGGTACAAAGCTAAAGAATGAAGGAAATTCCCTTGGTCAAAGTTATCTGGAAACATCATGAAGTGAAAAAGGCCACTTGGGAGCTAGAAAGCGAGATAAAGGCTAAGCACCCAGACTTCTTCATTAAGAGTATGTGATTAAACGATATCTGAGCAGATAATTACAAATTTTGAGGATGAACTTTTTTAAGGGGTTAGGTTGTAACACCTCGAAAATTTGTATGAAAATTTGATAAATTAAATTAATAAATTGAGGAAAATCAATTTTGGAGAAATTGGTGGATGCAAATTTAATGTATATTTCAATATGGGGAAAGGTAGCACGAAGGAGAAATATAAATACAGGAAAATAGAAATAAAGAAAGGTATTTTGCACCAGGCTGCCACTACCACAGTAATGCAACACAAAACAAAAATCACCGAAAAACTTCGTGCGTTACTATTGTGGTAACGATTCTCATTATTGTGGTAGTGCGTCTAATTTTGCAAACAGAAATATAGAAAATTTGCCAAAAAAAAGTTTCTGAAATCCCCAAAACCCTAATCTCTAATTCTTGTGCACAAATTTGAAGAATTGGCAAGTTTCTTGTATTAGGAACACCACAAACTTATCATTTTGTACCCATTTGAACTCTATATAAACCCTGAACTTCTTCTCATTCTCTTCATCCTAGTAAGAACTAGACAAGTCCCTTCTTGCTCTCTCTACCTCCGTCTTGGCATCTCACTTTTTCTTTAGCTATTCTAAATAGCAATTAGAATAGTAGTAATGAAGTTCTACACAAATTATGTGCTAGAAGGAGATTCAATAAAAGAGCTTAAGGATTAAAGCTATTTGAGGTGGAAGTGATTTTTAACTTTTAATTTATTATTTTGATTCAAAAAGTTTTTACATGTGTGCTTGTTTGAACATACATGATTTATTTTGAATTAAATATGCAATGCTTTGAATAAACTATAATACCTCATCATTGTGTCAACAAAGAATTATGAATGAAATAAAATTCATTGAGAAAAAAATTGGAGGCCAATGAAACCTTATTATCAAGATGATCTAACTAATGATATAAGGTTAGTGGAATTATCAAATATTAATTAATTATGCAATTATGAAATTAATTATCCAATAAGTAGAGTGAATTATATAATTATTTGTACCCTCTGAAAATAAAAAAATGAGATAAATACATAGAAATCAGGAAATGAAAAATAATATAAAGAAACATAAATTAATAATTGTTGGCAATGTTAATAAAATAGAAAATAAATACAATATTAAAGAAATAGAAAGGAGGGAATATTAGAAAATTAATAAAATGGAAAGACATGTGCAAAAAATCTATGTTTACATCAATTAGAAAGTGTAAAATTAGCAAATTTCGGATAATAGCAACCTTAGAAAGTGATTTTAGTAATTAGAAATTGCATCCAACGATCCAAACTAGATTTGTCCGATCCAACGAATGAAATCGAAGCAGAAAACAACGCTCAAGAGCACCAGATCAGCATAATCCAATGGCTCAAATCGATCCCCAGATCACTTTCGTTGATCGCGAACCAGATCCGAACACTGCAATTGATGATCATCCAACGACCAGGATTCGTGCTCACGGTAAGATGATCATCTGGTGCTGCACTCGAGGTGCATCCAATGGCGAAGATCAAAGCCACAGTGGTTGATTATGAACGGTGCTGCACTCAAGGCTCATTTGACGGTGAAGATCATAGCCACTTTGATGATCGTGCTGCGTTCGAGGAAATCCAGCGGCCTAGATCAGATCAGATACGTTGATTTACTCGAGGACGATCCGACAACCCACAGCGAATTCATTAATCTTGATCGCGATCTGAGTGCTGCGATCGAGGATCATCAACGGTCTAGTTTTAATGCTCCGATTTATAACCAAGAAAATCTGAATAAATTCAAAAAAAATTCCAAAACAATTCAAAAAATTAGGTTTCTAAATTCCAAAAAAATTCTCAAACACACTTGTTATTTTCCTATACTTGGGGAGCACGAAAACTTGAATAATTAGCCAGTTTCCTACAAGAAGAACACCAAAAACTTGCCATTCTATACCATTCTAAACTCTATAAAAAGGACCCCTAATGCTTTCATTGTGTTCATCCCAAATCAAGAGCATACTAGTCCCTCTTGACTCTCTCTACCCTTTTTCTTGGCAATCCCCTCAGTTCTTGAGTAATCGTGAACTGTTCTTGAGTGTTCTTGAGAGTTCTTGAGTGTTTGGAAGTTTTGAAGTAACGAAACTCTGCTGGATTTCAGAGGTGTGCAGAAGAGACGTATTTAAGGTGGAAGTGATTTCTAACTTTTACTTCTTTATTTTAATTTGAATAAGTCTTGCATGTGTGATGATGTTTTGAAGTTGAATGATTGAATATATGTTTTAAATATGCATGTTTTATTTATTTGATGTGCCATGAATATACATGTTGTGCATGTTTAGAAATCAAGAATAATGATGCATGATATGCTTGAACTGTGCCACAAATAAATATTTGATGGTTCATGTTATGTACATGTTGCATCGATGGTTTAATCTGATATTGTGTGTTTTATCACTAAGAAAAGATTAAATAATGATTCAATCCACGTACTAGCGCGATGATGGACTGCATAGTGTCATCGTGTGTGTTCCACCCCCGATCCGGCTTACCGGCTGACCTTTGATGATTTTGAACTAGGTTTCCAAGAATGATCCCACTTCATAGATATTGGGTTTGAGTTTCCAAGAGTGATTCTCTCTCCCAATGATGTGGAACACAAAGATTAAACTCTTTTGGTCTAAATGTCAACCATAAACAAGAAATTTGTTTGAATCACCTAATGTACAAAATTTTTTGATACGCTTGGTTTGTTTGAATTGAAATAATGATTTAAATGTTAGAAAGATCCACTGGGCTATGTGCTCACCCTTCCTTCTATTTTTCAGGTAATTCATTTACATGAAGACCATGAATATTAGTTAGGTTCTTTTATTTAAAAAGTTTTAATTTCTATGTAAGGGCATGTTGCCCAAGTTTTGAATTTTCTGCTATAATAGTTTTTCTTTAAGATTAAATTATCTATTCAATTTTATTTAATTAATTGAGTTTATAAATTTCAGTTATTTCTTATACTACTGCCTTCTTAAATTCTTAAATTTAAGTTATGTACTGTTAAGTACAATCAAGGCGTGAAATAATTGAAATAGAAAGTGATGGAAGTTGTGTACTTGTAAATGTAAAACGGGCCCGACCCGCCGTTTGGTTTAGTCTACTATCAAGAGAATGGTGGTCATGTCCAATGCTTAAAGATATGGGGATTGGGGTGTTACAAAGGTGGTATCAGAGCTCAGTTAGTAGATGTACTGGGCAAGAATTAGAAAGTTAATCATTAGTTGCTTGACAAGAATTAGATCCCAAATTAGGGCTTTACATTAAATTAAAATTTTAGTGCCCTACCTTCTATTTTTTGAAAAATGTTTTAGAAAGTGTTTTCAAAAAGGAAAAATATATTTTGAAATGTTTTGTTTGGATACAAAGACTACAAGTTGAGCTGATAGTGGGTAACCCTTGTCCCGAGTAAAACTAAACATAGAAAGGGAGGTGGGTTATCCCGCCCTAGAAAGCGCAGTTGCTAAGCAGACCTTGGTCTCGCCGCCCGATCTGGAGGTTGTTTCACCAGCTTATATGAGTAGTCAGAGTTAAAGAACACTCTTATTTTCTATAAAAGATAAATTAGAAGGTGGAAAATTAGGGCAAGAAAGTGAAAAAGATGCCAAATGTTGTATCTTGACTAGACAGAGGTTGTGAGTCAACTAGATTGAACCCTAAGTAGAAACGTGGTGTAGCTAGGGGTGGCACAGTGGATTAAAAGCATAAAACTCTAGGACATAGGCTACAGATGAAAACTTGTGTGAAAATAGAAACTTGTTTGATCAAGACACGAGACCGGGAAACTTCTGTATCTTTCAGTTTCTATGTAGTATGGGATGCATAGTAATTCGGGGGTATGGAGGAAGCCTGGACTCGGAGAATGATGGACCATGTGTGGTGAATTATCGGTAACTCTGGCAGAACAAGTTTCTCTATGCTAGATCAATGGAGATATGCGAAAACTACCAAGGAGCCCAACCATAGCCATGTCGAACTGTCTAAGGCAGAAGGATGGGTTTGAGAAACTCTCTGAAGAAGAAACTATGGAACCGAAGAGGATACAAGACCTAGTAGTGGTTAGTGAGTATGAGGATGTGTTTCCAGATGACTTACCCGGATTACCACCTGCCAGAGAGATAAAGTTCAAGATTGGACTTCACCCTAGAACCAACCTTATAGCCATACCTCCTTATAGAATGGCACCGGTGGAACTGATTGAGTTAAAGTCACAATTCGATGAACTCCAGGGGAAAGGGTTCATCAGGCCGAGTAAATCACCTTGGGGAGCTCCAGTATTGTTCGTGAAGAAGAAGGATGGCTTTATGAGACTTTGTGTCGATTATCGAAAAGTAAACCAAGCCACAGTGAAGAATAAGTACCCTCTACCAAGGATTGATGACCTATTTGATCAATTGAGAGGAGCCACTCATTTCTCAAAGATTGATCTTAGGTCAGGTTATCATCAGTTGAGAATCAGGGAGTCTGACATATACAAGACCGCCTTCAGGACAAGATATGGACACTTCAAGTTCACCATGATGCCATTTGGTTTGACCAATGCCCCAGCAGCATTCATGGACTTGATGAACCGAGTGTTTAGATAGTATCTCGACCAATTTGTGGTGGTATTTGTAGATGACATCCTAATCTACTCCAAGTCAGAGGCTGAACACTTAGAACACTTGCAAATAGTGTTGGAGACACTTAGAAGGCATAAATTATATGCCAAGTTCAACAAGTGTGAAATCTGGATGAGGACAGTCAAGTTCCTTGGCCACATAGTGTCAGCAGAAGACATCTCTGTAGATCCGAAGAAGGTGGAAGTGGTTATGAATTGGAAGAAACCCAAGATAGTTACAGAAATTAGGAGCTTCTTAGGTCTAGCTGGGTACTACAGAAGGTTCATCCAAGATTTCTCCAAAATAGTAGAACCTATGACCAAGCTGACTAGAAAGGGAATCAAGTTCGATTGGAATGAGAAGTGTGAACAATCATTCCAAGAACTGAAGAAGACATTTATTACAGCCCCTATCCTAGTCACTCCAACCCATGGTGTTACCTATACCTTCTATATTGATGCTTCGCTAAATGGACTTGGAGCGGTGTTAATGCAGAAAAGACAAGTAGTCGTTTATGCTTTGCGACAACTGAAGGTCCATGAAAAGAATTACCCTACTCACAACCTAGAATTAGTGGTCATTGTGTTTGCCCTGAAGATTTGGAGACACTACCTTTACAGTGAGAAATTTGATCTATTTTCAGATCACAAGAGCTTGAAGTACATCTACACCCATAAGGAGTTGAACCTCAGGCAACGGAGATAGATGGAGTTCTTGAAAGACCATGATTTTCAATTACATTACCATCCGGGGAAGGCCAATGTAGTGGCTGATGCCTTGAGTAGGAAGTTCAACAAACAGGAGGAAAAAAAAAGGCTAAATGTACCAGTTGATTGATGATTTTAGGCTGGGTGTGACTCTAAATGAAAAACAAGCCTACCTCTACACTATGTCTTGTGAACCAGATCTTTTGCACCAGATCAAGGATAAACAAAGACAAGACAAATGGCTTACCAATTTGATCGAAGGAGTTACACAAAGCAAGCATATTGACTTTAAGTTAGATGCTGAGAATATCCTAAGGCTCGAAGAAAGGATATGTGTACCTCAGAATGGGCAGAGTAAGCAGATTATACTTGATGAAGCTCATCAGACTAAGCATACCATGCACCCAGGTGGGGACAAGATGTACCAGAACCTCAGGAAAACCTACTGGTGGAAGGAAATGAAGAGGGACGTGGCTAAGCATGTCTTTAAGTGCTTAACATGTCAACAAGTGAAAACATAACACCGGAAACCCTCTGGAATGTTACAACCACTCCCCATCCCGGAATGGAAATGGGATAACATTGTCGTGGACTTTGTTAGTGGTTTACCCAGAAACCAAAAATGAGAAGACACTATTTGGGTTATTGTGGATCGTCTCACCAAAGTGGTTCATTTCCTGCCAATCAGATCCACAGACCAAGTCAGTAAGCTGGGAGAACTATATGTGAA
>JAJIYU010009793.1:0-16673 GCA_030144865.1 Tinospora cordifolia | reverse complement strand
GTCAAGTGTGTGTCGCTTGTAAAGTAACACCGGCCCGACCCGCCAATTGGTTAAGTCCACCGTCAAAAGGAACGGTGGTTATGTCCAACTCTCAAATTAAAGAACGTGGGGCTTGGGGTGTTACACTTATTTTCCACCATTGTCATTTCTCATGAGCCATTGGGGAAGACGTGTTTCACTTTCAACGTTTCTCCTACTGTCCTACATGGGATGAGATTGGGATAATCTCTTTACATTCTACAATGAGCCAAACCTCAATGGCAAAAACATGGGGTGACAGTATGCTTGGCTCTTCAATGGGTGTTGTGGCTAGAAAGAAATAGAGGAGTCTATCATGATGTCTTCTCTAGTGTAAACCAAGTGTTGGAATCTTCCATAATGTTGGCAGCTTTCCAAGTAGCTAATAGCAACTTAGATATGGGTTAAAGATACCTTGCGAAGTTCACTAAAACAGATATGTTACATTAAAAGAAAAAAAATTTCACAAAGTAGGTGAAGTTATAAATGCTTTGCTACTGTTGTTATCTTTGACAAGAAATGATGAACTCCATTAATATCAATATCAATATCAAAGCATAAAAGTATGGGAGATGTATAAAGTGAATGGAAGCCCCAATGTTGGCCTCACCATTACAAAAGATTTATACAAATATCAGAGACCAAACACACAACTAATCCCCTAAGGTATATCCTTTAGATAATTTACAAGAACCGATCCATAAAATCCATGTAGAAAGATCCATCACAAATCCACTAAGAGATACCTCTCTGTCCTTTAAATTTCAATAATATAAAAGTTGTATCAGTGCAGGAGGCTCCTACTACAAAAGGTTTGAGAGAGGGCCTCTAAAAGCAACCTTACATCCACAAATTGAAGACATTTTCCAAATTCAAATCCATAACCTCCAGCTCCCAAGGGAGCAACCCAACCATTATGTAAAGATTTGTCACTCATTGTTCAAATGCTTCAATTCAAATAGAGAAAGATTATCCTTAGTTCAATCAGGTTTATATGAGTTTGAAAATGATTAAATCCTAAAACCAAACCCAAACAAATAAACTTTTTTAAATCCTAAAGTTGCAAAGCTAACCTAGTTTCTCAAAAATTAAATCAAACCTAATTTATTTAGCCTTTTGACTTTTGATTAATTTCAATGGATTGATGTACACTCGTATATATTTCTGGATTTTCTCAATTAGGGATCTAATCGTCTATGAGTTAACCAAACCCAGTCCACTTATTGAAACCTCGCCCAAGTACACCCAATCATAACTAGTACTATGTTTGAGGACTAATAAGAAGTAAGAAGCTTTCACCTTAAAATTAAATTCATCAAGGATAAGTTGAAAGAATGGAGTAAGAATTTTGCCACCCAAGATCATCCTTCAAGTGAATCAGATAGCAACATTTACTACTATGGACAGCCAGCTGAATTTAGCTAATTGGTCTAATTGAGGAAGCACATAGAAGGAGGTAATAACCCGAGTATGGCATCAAACTAGAGAAACTCCAACATTTGAAGGTCTACCACAGTCTCAAAGTCCCCCATCCTAAATACACGCCTCTCACTGTCATGGTACCTTGGCAAAGGCTCAAAAACTTAACCTTCTTACATTCCCGCTCAATCTCTAGAACGTAAGCCTCAAGAAAAAGCTCTCTAAACCTAGCCCAAGAGGTGATCGAACCTTCTATACTCTTCGTGGGTCATCACCATCTGGCAACCTCACTCTCTAACATATGTGCTGAGAATAGAATCGTAGAGTCTCAATGTTCTTCTCTATGTTAAGCAGTCAGTCATCTACTGCTTCTAATTTGATGCCACCTCCGAACCTCTCACAGCGCAAGTTCATGAAGCTCTTGAGGAGCGGAGCATGGAATCTCTTGTCTCTCTATCTGTCTAGGACGGGAGCGACAGGAACTACTACTACCTCAACTGGTGGCTCAGCAACTGGTGGTACAGGTGGAGCAGACTGCACCACTAGCTCAGTTCTCTGTCTATCAGCCTCCAACCTATCGAGTCTCTCCCTCGGTAAGGCTATCTGAGCTTAAATAGCCTTGTTAAACGCCCTAATCCCAGCCTTGAGCCTCTGTATGGGGTCCTACTCGGGCCAAATCAGAGGTGGTGGTGGTGGTGTTGGCCCCCCAAGCCCGCGCGGTGGTCTGCCCCGCCTAGGTAGTGCTGTACCTCGCCTGGGTGGCATCTCTATCTGCATTTTGAATCGAATTATTCATTATTTATCCATTTAAAATAAACTTGACTATAAAAGCTTAGTAGTATTGTACATTTTGTGCAAAATACGCCTTATGATTAATAGTTCTCTCATTTGTTTGATATTTTGTTTACTTTCGCAATTATTCTGATATAGCCTAGACCTCCATTTATTAGTATTTTCTAATTCTTTTGAACCTAGACTCTGATTCCAACACATATGTCGATTGTTTTACCAAAAGGGTTGTATGTCAGATCCCAGGCCAACCCACTATTGTCTTTCAGGGTAGAGCTTCAGATAGGCAGAGTACTCATGGCAAATTGGAAACGCGGCATGAGATTGATACTTTAGCCGGTTTGACGACCATAGATGAAACACCTTCGCGGTCGAACATAAATGAGATCACTGTCGTCAGAGATTTCACTAACATGCTCCCGGAGGATCTACCCGGCTTGCCCCCTAAGCGGGAGATCAACTATATCATCAAGGTTATTCCAGGGACGCAGCCTATATCGATTCCTCCTTATCGCATGGCGCCTAAGGAGTTTCAAGAGTTGAAGGTCCAGCTAGAGGAGTTGTTGAGTAGGGGTTTCATCTCTACTAGTGTGTCACCTTAGGGTGCTCCGACATTGTTTGTGAAGAAGAAGGATGGGAGCCTCCGTTTATGCATCAACTACTGGCAGCTGAACGAGGTGACAATCACAAATAAGTACCCTCTTCAGCGTATTGACGACTTATTTGATCAGCTTAAGAGTGCCAAGATAGTTTCGAAGATTGATCAGAGATCTAGGTACCATCAGCTAAAACTTAAGGAAGAAGATGTGCAGAAGACCGCATTTCGCACTAGATATGGGCACTATAAGTTTTTAGTCATGCCGTTCGACGTGACAAATGCCCCGAATATGTTTATGGACCTCATGCAGAGGGTGTTTCGGCCATACCTCGATGCCTTTGTGATTATTTTCATCGATGATATCTTGGTCTATTGGAAGTCTCGTAAGGAGCATGCCGAGCATTTGATGATCACACTACAAACCTTGAGGGAGCATAGGTTGTATGCTAAGTTCAACAAGTGCGAGTTTTGGTTATCAGAGGTCCGATTTTTGGGTCACGTAGTTAGAGCTAAGGGCACTTCTGTTGACCCCACTAAGGTCGAGGCGATATCAAGTGGCCGAGACCTACCACAGTGACTGAGATCCGTAGTTTCTTTGGTTTAGCAGGCTATTATCTTCGTTTTGTCAAGAACTTCTCGAGGATTACAGCTCCAATGACAAAGCTGACCAAGAAGGATGCTCCATTTGTGTGAACTAATGAGTGTGAGCATGTCTTTCTTGAGTTTAAGCAGAGACTGACATCAGCTCCAGTAATAGCGTTGTTAGAGCCCGGCCGAAAGTTGACTATATACACTAATGCATCACAGATAGGCCTTGGTTGTGTATTAATGCAGGATGATAGGGTTATTGTTTTTGCCTCACGACAGTTGAAAGTTCATGAGAAGAATTACCTTGTACATGATCTAAAGCAAGATGAAAGGGTTATTGCTATAGGATGATAGAGTTATTACTTTTGCCTCATGACAGTTGAAAGTTCATGAGAGGAATTACCTTGTACATGACCTAAAGCTAACAGCAGTAGTATTTGCACTCAAGATATAGCGACATTATCTTTATGGCGAGCATTTCACGCTCTTTTTGGATCACAAGAGCCTCAGAGATTTGTTCTCACTAAAGGATTTGAACATAAGACAGAGGCGATGGATGGCGATGTTAAAGGATTATGACTTCACTATTGAGTACCACCCGGGAAGGCTGATGTAGTGGCTAATTCTTTAAGTCAAAAATGGGTCGACGTTGCATGCATGGCTAGACACGTGTCTCATGAGTGGATGATGATTGATTTTCTTACAATTATGAGTATCCATGAATCATCTTTTGAGGCTAGAGTTAGTACACAGATTTTAGCCCAACCTATTCAAGTTCAGGAGATCAGGGAGGTACAGCCTTGTAAAGTGGATTATGATACGTTCAAGGTTTGGGCAGAGGTCACTTCTCGTGGAGAATGGTCACTTGATTCGCAGGGTGCATTGAGGTTCAGGGGACGACTGTGAGTATCCAATGATGCTAACATGAAACATAACATGCTCGAAGAGCTACACCAATCAAAATATGTTGTTCATCCTGGTGCCAATAAGATGTACCAACATGCCAAAGGCACATATTGGTGGCTCGAATGAAACGAGGCATAGCAGTCTTCATTTAGAGATGTGATATGTGCCAGCAGGTTAAGGCTGAGCACGAAAGACCCGGTGGATCTTTACAACCCTTATCTAAACCGGAGTGGAACTAGAAACACATTACCATGAACTTCGTTACCAGACTACCCTATACATAATGGAAGCATGATGCTATTTGAGTAGTTGTGAATCGTTTGACGAAGTCTACACACTTTTTTCCTATGCATAGCAAGGATTCAGTGAAGCAATTGAGTCGACTTTATATTAGAGAGATTATGAGGCTCCATGAAGTTCATGTATCCATTGTGTCTAACAGAGACACTAGGTTCACATCCCAATTTTGGCAGGCATTACAGGCTCAATTGGGGATGAAGTTAAACCTAAATACAACATCTCATCTGCAGACTGATGGTCAATCTGAGCAAGTGATCCAGATTCTAGAGGATATGTTGCAATCTTGTATTTTGGACTTCGGCGGTAGCTGAGATAATCATTTAGCCTTGTGCGAGTTTGCTTATAATAACAACTACCAGTCAAGCATTGGGATAGAGCCATTTGAGGCGTTGTATGGTCAACCATGTAAATCCCCTGATCGTTTGGCTGAGATGTGTTTTGTTCCTTGTCCTGTATACTTCAATCTTCAATTGATAAAAAACAAAACCTAAGATCTTAAATATGGTTTACAAGGTGTTAAAGTTGACTAGTTGTTAACTGTTATAGCAATTCCAACAAAAACTGCTCTTCGAAATTTCTTTGAGGCAACATTTGAAGTAGCTAGGGACGTCCATTTGAGCCGAAATTTAGTATGATTTAAACCTCACATTTAAGGCTGCAAGAATGTATAAACCCCGAACCTTAAGCCCATGTATTCGTGGTTTTAAATGTGAATCTGTTACACAACAGAGAACGTAGGGAACCAATTGACTGACCAAAAATCAGTATTTTAGACTGAAATTTGGTAGAGAAATCACTGGATATGTCCAAAACATATGTACCAAATTTCGTCCCAATTTGAGTTGAGTAAGAGGTCAATTGATACACAATGTGATTGTCTATCACATAAGAAACAAGAATTTACAATTCTTGTTATTACACTTGAAAATCATATCAAATGAAGTCCGAAAATTGTAAACTAAAATTCTAGGAAATATTTAAGGGGTGTAGATGAAATATGGAAAGTTTCGCGCAAATCCAATACACGGATTGATCACAGAAAATTCGGTAAATTTTCTTCACGGAGAGAGCAAAAAGCTTGAAATTTGGCTAAGTGTTGAAATTTAGGGATTTTGAACTATTTAACCCAATTTTGACTTAACTTGACTCAAATTGATCAAAGTGACCAAAATTGATCATGTTGACCAATTTTGACCAAGTTTGAACAATTGATAAGGTTTGACCAGTTAACCGAATTTGACCACATCGAATTTGAGTTGATCAAGACCGATTAGAGATAGTGGAACAAGGGTTAAGCCACATTTCTAAAGAGAATTGAAATTACATTTAAACAATACAAATTCGAGCGTATACTACGAGACTGGGTTGAGTGTTGGCGAGACATCATTGCACAGGACCCGAGGTGAGTAGTTTGATTCGAGTATTTACTTTAACTTGCATTCCTTACATAAAACATGAGTGAAATGACATGATTTAAATGGTTTCATATGATTGAGATACATTGAATTAGTTTTGAAATATGTAAATGTACACGAGTAATGAGATCATAGGCTTGAGGACCAAGCTCGAGGTAAGGGTACACAATGTGATTGAAATTAGACTCGAGGTCCGAGCGCGGGGTTAGGACATCTAATCAATGCACCTAACTTTTGACCTGCTTGAGTGACGGCACATGAGGATCGAGCACGAGGTTAGGGTATAACAGGAACACGCTTGGCTTACGATCCACTTGAGTGGCCGATACGCCTGACTTACGACCCGCTCAAGCAATGACTACAGGGTCAGGTTTGTTGACTTATGACTCTAACCTAGATACAATTTTAACTAGCATGTATTTGAGATGTTCTTCTATAACTGTTACATCATTTATAATTGCTTTTACAGTATGTCATGCATTCAAGCACTATATCATTTTATTGTTCATGCATACATTAACTGTTTTGGAATGTTGGTTATAGTTAACATGCTGGTCTTATTACTCACTGAACCACGCTGAGTTCTAAGCTCATTACTCTACTAACATTTCAGGCTCATCGGCAGTTGACAAAGGGAAAGGCGTCATGATAGCCTAGCCCCCTGACGATTCCTTTTTCCTTTTCTTGGTCTTTTTGTTTGAGGTTGGTCATTTTTGTGTATGTATATATGGTCAACTTTGTGTTTTTGAACGAGACAATATGTAATACAATGATCACTCCTCGTAATGTTTGTTTACTTTCGCACTTAAGTCCTTAAAATATTCTGATATCACTTGTTGTTGGGATCCGAAAGGCTTAACAATGATTGAGCGAACTCGACTCGATGAGTGGGTTCATTGGGTCACTGTGCCCGTCGAGCCGCCCTTCTGCCTAGGGAAGGGGTCCTAATAGCGTTAGAAGCTATAATCCTTCAACAGCTTCATCCATTACACCTCTTTCTCATGTTCAAATCTTTTTGTAAGAACAAATCTCTAAGGCTCTTGTGATCCGAAAAGAGTGTGAAACGCTCGCTATAAAGATATGTCATCATATCTTGAGTGCAAATACTACTACTGCCAACTTTAGGTCATGTATAGGATAATTCCTCTCATGAACTTTCAACTGTCGTGAAGCAAAAGCAATAACCCTATCATCCTGCATCAATACACAACCAAAGCCTATCTGTGATGTATCAGTGTCTATAGTCAACTCTCGGTCGAGCTCTGGCAACACTATTACTGGAGCCGATGTCAATCTCCGCTTAAGCTCAAGAAAGGCATCCTCACACTCATCAGTCCACACGGAGCATCATTCTTATATAGCTTCGTCATTGGAGCTACAATCCTCAAGAAGTTCTGGACAAAACGGCGACAATAGCTTGCTAAACCCAAGAAGTTGCAGATCTTAGTCACTATAGTAGGTCTCGGCCAACTAATAATCGCCTCGACCTTAGTGGGGTCAACAGAAATGCCCTTAACTCTAACTACGTGACCCAAAAATCGGACCTCTAATAACTAAAACTCGCACTTGCTGAACTTAGCATACAACTTATGCTCCCTCAAGGTCTGTAGTACGATCCTCAAGTGCTCGGCATGCTCCTCATGATACCTCGAAAAGACCAAGATATCATCAATGAAAACAACCACAAATGCATCAAAGTATGGTCGAAACAACGGTCTGTCCCTTGTCATGTGTACTTCAATCTTCAATTGATAAAAAACAAAAGATGAGATCTTAAACATGGTTTACAAGATGTTAAAGGTGACTAGTTGTTAACTGTTATAGTAGTTCCAGTAAAAAAACTGTTCTTAGAAGCTTCTTTGAGGCAACCTTTGAAGTAGCTAGGGACGTCCATTTAAGCCGAGATTTAGAGTGATTTAAACATAACGTGTGAGGCTACAAGGAGGTATTACCCCATTGATCCGAGGCTCTTTATTATATGTTTTGTAAGGGTTTAGACCACAAAACATTAACAATTCAAATCTCATTCAAAACAGCAAGCAAATATGACAACAATCATTCTCAAATACATCCTATAACACTTAGCACACATCAACAATTCTAAAACTTTTTGAAGTATCAATTTTCATACGTAACTAGATATCTTTGCATGCATATAAAACCACGAATACAAGGGCTTAAGGATCGGGGTTTATACCTCCTTGTAGCCTCAAAAGTGAGGTTTAAATCACTCTAAATCTCGACTAAAATGGACATCCCTAGCTACTTCAAATGTTGCCTTAAAGATGCTTCTAAGACCAGTTTTCGGCAGGAATTGTTGTAACAGTTAACAACTAGTCAACTTTAATACCTTGTAAACCATGTTTAAGATCTCAGTTTTTGTTTTCTATCAATTGGAGATTAAAGTACACATGACAAGGAACAAAATGAGTGGTTTTATTTCAAAAACAAACATCGGATGGATTAGGAACCAACCCCTTAAAAACAGGATCAACACTGTTTCCCAATAGTTTCAGCCTGTAATTATGTCAACAAACACACTTTCACGATCGTTTCAGTCTCTAATGGCTTGGAGATTCGACCAATGGCTTGGACAATATTGTAGAGGGGAGTGAAAGCTTGCCAAGGAGCATGATTTCAGAGAAAATGGATACAAGAGAAAGAAGAAACAAGCTATTGAAGAGGGCTTGCGAAAACTAAAAATTTGTTCAAAAGACCTGGTTTTGTTGCATGTTTGAGGCATTCTTACATGGCCAAATGGAGTGTCACGTGGCCATCCACGTGATTCATGGGTTGTCATGCAAGGTGCTTTGCTGTCCTTGCTCATTGGTCTAGCGAAGAGTCTTGTCAGGTGGCCAAAACCATGGCTCAAAACCATGGCTGAACATGGTTTTTCACTGCAATTTTGCTGACAAATGAAGGGAAAAGCGAAGGAGAAGAGGGGGGAACGTGGTAGTTGGGCGCGTAGGCCGCCCAAGCGTTCGGGCCGGCCCAAGCGCCAAGCCCAAGAAGATAAATTAAGTTGGTATGTAAGACTTTCAACCGATTAGCCTCTTGCAAAGACTCTAGCAAATAGGCTCACGGAGATTGTCCATACTTAGATACATTATGAAAAATGACAAATCATTGATGTTGAACTCATTGCGAATGTGGTAGTTGAAGACTGCAAGCTACAAGGTTTTAGGGTGGGATGGGACAATATCCAGAAGAGCCTTTTTTTTCTGAATAGAAAATTATGTACATACGTTCAATGATAAAAGAGCTACATACAGCATGTGGGATGAGCTATCCCTTCAAAACATAATATATAGAATTCTTGAAACAAAAAGATACCTCTCCAGTTATCTATCTTCTAGAGCGGATACAAAATAGAGCATCAATTCCCAACCCATTCTACCCTCAAATATCCTCTAGACAATCTTGAAGCCACAACCCATGTAGCAAATAACGACAATACCCATCCCCATACCCCATTTGTTGTCTTCTCCTTTTCTTTAAATATTCTGTTATTTCTTTCCTCTCACATCCCATACTAATTTGCAGAAACTACGCATTTCCAATATTGTTTTAAGGAGGAGTTCCTTAAATCCTCTAGCGTCACAAACGAAGTTCCTTCATCAGGAGCTTTGAGCTTAGCCCTCCCACCTTCTCTAGAGTTCTTTCATTATTCCGTAGCTACCGAAGATATGAAGGGCGTCCTCCTCTCCTTCTTTCCTAAATAGACAACACCAAGATGGTTGTATAGTGATGTTAGGGTGTCTTTTTTGCACCTTATCAGTTGTGTTAAGTTTCCCAAGCTTTATCAACCACTCAAACATTTTACTTTCATTATGACTTTCGCTTTCCATATAAATTAAGAGTGCTGTAACCTAGGTATATTTTGCTGAAGGAACGAGCCGTGTAACTAGACAGTATATCTCCCTGAGGAATCACCAATCCAAATCCACCTATCTTCCTTGCCTTGAAAATTTATCTGTTGCAGCATCTGAAGTAGGATTGCCACCTTCTCAGTTTCAGCCTCTATCAAATTCCTTGACAGAATGTAGTTTCCAGCTGACTCCTCCCCCTTCCTGCTGACTCTGTCTACATGTGAACTCACTATGCTGACAATTGCCCTTTTTTACTAAAAAATGACCCTCAAGCTTCTGTTTTTATCACAGATGAAAATTTATGATTCCAAGAGTCAAATTGTTGGTGTTATTGCTCCTTAATCTGAACTACAGTCCACAACCTCCTCTCTGGATCTATACCTGAGTCTTCCTTTGAGAGGAAACCTAATGAAACAGTCAGTTTGGACCCTGACATTTAGACAGTGTGAAGAAGAACTGAGAGATGGAAGAAAAGTTTCTTGTCTAGGGGGGATAATCTCTACATCTTAAATCTGTTCTTGAAGCTATTCCAAAATATTTTTTTCCTGTTTTTCATATGAATGTCTTGTTGCCCAGAATCATTGAAAAGATGATATGGAATTTCCTATAATTAAAATGAAGAGAAAGATGATAGACGTCATCTCGTTAAGTGGAAACAAGTTTGCTTTGGATTCTAAGCATGGTGGCCTTGGAGTGGTAACCTATTGGCAAGGAAGAAAGCCTTGGTTGGAAATTGGCCATGGTATTTTACACAGATTTACACAGACAAGATAAGCCTTGTGGGTTAAGATCATTAAAAGCGGACACAGGTTACAACCCAATGGCCAAGATGCAGCTTTTTGCCCAAAAGCAACCTTAAGATCCCCATGGCATCAATCGATCCGTTTCTCCAGTCCGATTAGATTGAAACTTGAAAATGGTAATCTATCAGGTTTGGAAGGATCAGTGATGCGGGAACTCAACCTTCATTTCACAATTTTTAAGCCTATATGGATTATCAAGTTACCAGAATGCCACCATCTCCACTTTGGAGCAGTCAACAATTCGGGTAGTGAGCCTACTTTGAAATGGAATTTGGTTCAGCAGAGAAAGTCTCTGTCCTACAGCTGCTGACCGCGGTCCATATTAATAAGGATCATTTATGTTGGATTGGAGACTCTGATGGACCATTCTAATCTAAGTCCTTACTCCACCTTGATGACCAGTCCGATGCACCACTTCTCCAACGACCATCCCTCATTTGATCTGCTAAAGTCCCCACCAAAGTTAAAACACCTGGCCGGCTGATAGCCCCAAGGAACCTTAACAGTACAGTCATCCTTCAAAAGCAGTTTCCTAATTATGATCTTTCTTGCTCCTAGTGTTGCCTTAGCAAGGATGATGAAGACATTTTGCACGTTTTGTTAGATGTGAGAATTTTTGGGTCTATGGAATCGCTGCCAGGCTGTCCAACTGAAGCTGGAACCACCATCACCAGCCTCTTTGTCTTCTGTTCCTAGTTTTGTGTTAACTTCTCACCTTCAACAATATTGATCACTTTTTTTTTTTTTTTGCAATTTAGTATTCTATTTGGGAGAAGGGAAACAATAGAATATTCAAAGATTTTTGTAGGAGTGTTAATAGGACTTGGGAGAGATTTGTCATTTTGTTTGCAACTTGAATCTTTGCTTGTAAAGTCTCTTTAGGATACCGAATTGGTGCCTCGGAAGAGAATTGGCACAACATTTTAGACTCTTTGAAAGATCACAAGGATATCTCATTACTAAGTCAACTACTACATATTAATATATATTCTATATTTCTTTTAAGAAAAAGGGGAAACAAGTGACATGACATTTTAAGTTTGATTCAAATGTCACAAAAATGAAAGTGCTGGGTGATCAAAAACCACAAATTTGAGGTTATGAAAAGATCAACCAAGAATACATCAGGCATCCAAAAGCATCTTAAATGGGAATTGGAAAGTCAGTGAAAAGTTGAAAACATGAGATCAGGTATTACTTTCCAACGACAAAGCGGCTACTAAATTCTACAAAAGAAAAACTTAGAAATTTAGAGCTAATACCAATGCATAATCGGTTGAACCAGATTTCTTGAAGTTCAACACACAATTACCACTATAACCAGCATAAAAGGATCATCAAGTTGAGAAACAGCATCACTGAGCATTGAGACCTCCTCCATCTGCCATTCAAGACCATTATTTTCACAGCTTCAGCATCCAGGACAAACGGAAAACTTGAAAGTATATGATATATCATCTAAACAGCAAGATCTACCAAATGTTAAACATTAAACGATCACCAGTGGTGCAGCTGTTTGCAGGACAGTGATTGTCTCAAGCAAAACAGTTCTTTCCATTTCCATGAATTGTTTTTCTCCATCCTTCAATTTAATAAATCCAGCGAACCCTTTTCTTCCACTAGATTTTTTCTCAATGTAATGTTTTTTAGATTCATGTGCTGCTCTTCTACTCATCACTTTCACAATAGAAAATAGTTCACTCGGGGCATCATTACTAAACAGCTTCATGTCATCCAAGGAAACAACTAAGCCACTAGCACCTGACAGCAATAACTTTGATGCTTCTGTATATGGGGCATCCTCACCTAGAAGAGCAATTGTGGTAAACACTGGTATCTTAACATTTCGAGCAACAGAGATCAGAGGTGCCTCATCATATTCTTTCCCGTCAATGCTATATATAATAAAATCTGCACCTTCAGAATTAGATGCACTTAAAGCAGCACTCTCTGTTTGGACGTTTCTTCCCACCAGGGGGAGAAGTACATATTCAGATTTGGATTCCATCATCATATTCCTTGCAACAAGCGCAGGTAAACCTGAAAATCAAGAAACTAGTAATTGCAGTTTGCACACTGGAAATTTATGTGAACTACATGAATGGTACAAAATGCTATTGAAACTAGAGGATGGAACTCATTTTTGGGATAAACTTCCTAGTTTAACAAGAAAAAAAAAAATCATCTTCCTAAATAGTAACCAATGCATAGATGATACTAAGCAGATTGTGAAATTTAATTGTAGCTATGTTTATCTGATTTATAATCCAACAAATCTGATATGAAAGTAGAAAGTCCAAATAGTAAGTTAAATGACACAGACTATAAATTGTATTTCTAACATGGAAACCACATCTGAGCAGCAAACTTCTGTGTTGCTACATAAACTATTTTACTTTCAAATAAACAAGAAGTATGCCTATTGATGTATATGTATGACAATTTACAAAAGGAGTGAGCATCCCCCGTTAACCTTGTCATGGCCAACCACCCATCCAACTAGGAAATTTAATTTTTTGATGGGACCTTTGCTTGCCAAAGGGAATTATGGTAGGGGAAAGGAGGAATGCTTGGTAATCTAAAATAAAAGAGAAGAAAGGATTTGGTATAAAATGTGCCCAAAAAATCCCAATGGCAAATAATTCTATCATCATCCTCGCTTAGGACACATCCTTGGAGCAACTCAAAAAGGGAGGTAGCATCATTGTCACTCCTAAGGGAGGTAGAAAGGCCAATGTGAAGGTCCCAAGCACTGAATCCCTAGAAGCATCAAATTCCCAAAAGGCTCAAATGGGCCGTTTATGAAGGATGGATCTGCTATGCAACCTAGAAAACATGATGCATATGAACTAGGTACCAGATAGTGACACCCCTCCTTGACATAAGGCAGACCAAACAGATACATAGGATGAGTAAAAGAAATGAACTTCCAAGGACTAGGTTTCAAACCTATGACTTCACCCTTTCAGTTCAAAAAGTTTTGGAGTTAAAATTCAGCAACATAGAAAAGTTAAAGGATTTATATATAGATGTCAAACTGTGTGTAATTTACCAGTAAAAATGATAAAAACTAACAAAAATAGATAATTTCACATAAAAAACTACAAATATAATGGATTAATGATACACGCAATTGCACATTAATAATGTTTACGCACATTACATAGAATGCTATCTATATACATATAAAAATATTACATGTAGTATACTAGATAAATAGAATGCATACTGATTGTATATGCACATATGTAGCATATATATTAATATATATGTTAGTAGAATATATATAGTATATTATGTTATAATAATATATGAAACTATGGTAAATGTGTTATTACTAGCGAATTTCGCCAATTTTTCCAACTAAGTTTGGCAAATTTGTCGAGTTTCAGCGAATTTCATAAAACGTATGCATTTTTCGTATGTTTTACTTCCAATTCATAAAAGGTTTCAGCGAGTTATGTGGGCAAATTTCTGCAAACTCTCATATCATGGCAAGGAATCCTAATTTAGGGATTAGGGATGACCTAGCAACCAACCCTGCATTATTGATTATCCCTCAAACCATGGCAAATGCATATAACTCGCATCCAAAGGTGCCCAAACTCCCTAAGAAAACTCCAAAGCCACTCCCTCACAGTGCCTTATTTTTGTTCACTTGATTTTGTATACCCCACAACCCAACTCCGACTTCCTCTGAACCAACTTCCACACCAACTAATGAACACCATGAGGATGATCATGTCCCTCCAAAAGAAAGTCCCTCATAAGCCTCTCCAATCTACAAGCCATCCTAGCTAGTAGTTTAAAGACTGACATATAGGATGTAGGCAAAGTATCCATCACCAACTTGATGAGAGTAAGCCAACCACCTCTAGATAGAAAACCTCTTTTCCACCCCTACAATTCCCAAGCCACCTAAGAAACAATTGGTTCCCTAAGTGCTTCAAAAGATGGATCGCCACCAGACAACATTCCCTCATAGCTCAATCAAAAAACCCTTTAAACACCCCACCATAAAAGCCAGTGCATCAATCCAACCCTCCTGAACTACAACACCTGCAACCAAGTCTAAGCCCCATACTAGAAATCCAACAAAAGCACTGCACCAACCTCAAAGTTTATACAGCGCATTGATCAAATGGGAGAGGGTCATAGATCCAGTTAAGAAGCGAAGTTTGGATCGAGAATATGGTCCAGAAAAATATTGCTAGGAATAGGTTTGGTGGTTTTTAAGATTGAAGATATCATGTGGGCAGGAGTTGTCTCAAGAAGATATACTAAGTTTTGTTTGAGCAATGTGGAGGGTAAACTGTGAGGTTGCAGAAGGATTACCCAGAGGGGTCCCTGGAAGTTCATTCTGTCTCTCATTCCTACGCCTATGATGATTGAAAAGTGTAGATGGGTGGTAGGAAATGGTTGTCACTTTTTGTTTTTGGAAGATAGGTGGTGTAGTGAGTCTTCTTTGGCAGAGTCTCTCCCTCGCCTATATAGGTTATCTAGCCCCCATTTCCAGTCAATTGCTATTTTCATAGATCATTCCTTGCCTAGCTCCAGAGCGCCTTCGTGGCATTTTCATTTTCCCTTTCCTAGGACTCTTACTACTCATGAACACTCTTGGCTCATAGGAAGATCAGCATTCACGACATGATTTAGAGGAGATTACCAAGATAATAAGATATTGTATCTCCCCTCATTGGTGCATTCTCCGTAGATTGTTGGGTGAGAGCACTGAGTACGTGTTTATTAGTTACAAGTTTTGTCGGGGCCTCCAGCTTAGATGGCTTTCATTTTGTGGAGGAACATTTGTTTGCTTATCTTCGATTAAGGAGTGCATTAGTGGTTGTCATCTAAGTAGGCATCCAGCCAAGCTAGAGAGCTAGAGACGCTACAGTTGTCACTTACTTCACTATGATATGAGGTATTAAATTACAAAGAAACACTGACATCTTCCACAATCATTCCAGTGAGGTTGAGGTTCTGTGTGAATTTATCACCATGTTTTCTAATTCTTGGCCAAGTGGAACAATGGATTATCTCTTCCAAACTAGGCGCTGAAATGGGATAGATGCATTTCTTTTCTAGTTAGGGATTAACAATTGTATTTGCTGGTATTTTTTGTTCTTTTGAATTCTTCATCATCATTTATAAATTGTAGTTGTGCAACAAAATCTTTTCCACCATGGGTTCAATAAGAAGGTAAAGTCCACAAACTAGAGATGAAAGACATTCAAGCTGTGGGACACAAATTTATTCTAATAAAAGTAAACATGTCCTACAATTCTTGAGAGAAAACTAGGTTGCAATGAAATCACTTAAAATTCCACTAGGCTTCTTGAAACCCAATAGATGAAAAACAGCAAAGATGTATTACACTTCAGAACATTATTAAACAAATACCTTCTAATTAAAGCACCTTTTTTCAGGAAGAAACAAACTTATTAATATCAATGGGAATATACACACATTCTTTTGAGTAAAACAAATTTGTCAACAAAGGATTCCAATTATATGCAAGAACTCCAATTGAAAATCAATCCGGAATTATTACCCAATTGTTCCATGGGGATCTCGATACCCAAATTGCTGCTCTAATCCTGACATTCTCCCATAGATTTTTCATCCCTTCATTTCCTAAAATACTCTACTACGTCTTCCAGCCAAATCCACATGGATGCATAGAAAGTGATCAAACCTATGCCCCAAATGACTTAGAGAGGATGATGCACATGATAGTGATAAAAAAACCTCCTCCTAGTTAGACAAGGTTCTATGCCATTCCCTAAAAATCCAAACCACATGCCCCAATTCCTCTAGTAATTGTCCATTCTATTAATGTACAATCAACATTCTCTCCAAATCAGTGTTGTCAAGGCGGTAAGGCGGTTTAAGGCGTTAAGCCATCATAAGGCGAGGCGGGGCCTAGGCGGTCCTCAAAATAATTATTTAGAGGTCCCTAAAAAAATTA
>JAJIYU010009792.1:0-16792 GCA_030144865.1 Tinospora cordifolia | reverse complement strand
GTGAATTTCAGTTATTTCTTATACTATTGCCTTATTAAATTCTTAATTTTAAGTTATGTACTGTTAAATACGATCAAGGCATGAAATGACTGAAATAGAAAGTCAAGTGTGTGTCGCTTGTAACGTAACATGACCCAACCCGCCGTCTGGTTTAGTCCACTGTCAAGAAAAACGGTGGATGGTCCAATGCTTGATGATACGGGGGTTGGGGTGTTACAGTTGGGGTGTTACAAATTGGTGCCATTAAGCCCCCTAATATCAACCCAATTACCAGAAACTTATATCATTGACATGTGTTTTATTTTTGGTATATAATAACCAACCTTTTTCATAATTTTTGGGATTTATCACAGTAAAAAGAAAATTTTTAATTATTCCCTATGGTACGCGTATTTTTTCGAGTAAAGTACTTCATAATGTTATACAAAATTATATATATAATATTACCTATTATCTAATGTTATATAATCTTATATACATTTATTTATTTATTAATCTTCAAATTGCATAAATACAAATTTAATATGTCAATTGATCTTCAAAAATCTTAATTTTAGTGTCATTGAGTTTAGAATCTCATTCTTGACACTTCAGACCCGTTAATTAAAATTTTATTGTCAATATGTATAACTCCTATGTGTCGGCTTTCAATTTCTATATAAATTCTTAGAGCCTACATAGGTACAAATAAAACTATATATCTATATTCTACTCGTTGATATGAACACAATGGTATACATATTATATAAATTTACTCTTAGTGAAAATACATCTTAGTTTTGGGTCACATAATAAACTAATACTTCTATTGTTACACTAGAAAAACTTAAATTCATAACTTTTATAACTATTTCGTATTGAAAAGAGATAAGATTAATTCACCCAAAATGACTAATTTTCACAATGGAGGTAGGTTTTCTTTTCCTTTCTTTTCCTTTTCCTTCTCCTCTCTCTCTCTCTCTCTCTCTCTCTCTCTCTCTCTTATTCTTCCACCATTGATGAGTTAAGGACGAGAGAATGAGAAAGTCTTCCCATATTTATAGTCTTTAATTAGTGTTGGGCCCCATGTAATTACTAAATACATTTATATATAATTTGTGAGATAAATATCTTTTTTTCTTCTTATGTCCACCTCATACATTATCCTCTCTTTATCTTTTATTTTTTTATTTGTTTTTCACAATATCTCATCATCCACTATTAATTGCTATGATAAACATTTTCATTTTATTTCATTTAAAAAAATGAGATCACCTTATCCCATATTAATTTTCTTCACACACACACATATAAATTTCATGATTCCACCCCCATCATCAAATAAACTTTCCATTATTAATATTTGATATTAATATTATTATCATTATTATAGATTTTATTAACTAATGCATTTATATTTATTTCAATTTAAAACATGTATACAATTGCTGTAAAATTATGTTTATAATTTGTTAATTCATACATGAAAACACATGTTGAACCTCTCTACTCAATGTTCAAAAGCAAGGGTCGTTACAATAGACCAAGTCTTTTAAGGTATTTCTAATGCACTCTTCAAAATGTGTCCAACATTTCTTTCAAAATTGATACGAAATAAGCATATGTTTATATAAAAAGAGAATGAAAACTTCACCAAAACAAATGTCCAAAAATATTATTTACCAAAATAGACTATGAAGGTTACATAAATAATTGTAGTACTTTGGTCACGTGAAATAACGAAAATATCCTCCAATATATAAAATACCTAGCACCCCATGTCAAATAATGAAGATGCCCTTATTTAATGCACAACAACTTATATTGAACTTCTAACAATATTGAGAATGACTCTGCTTGAAAGAGATGATGAAAATCATCTTTACATGTCAAATAATTGTTGCATTGCTCAACTTTTTTCTCATAGTTGCTTTGTTGTTCAACTTATTTTCCTTCTTCTACATATCTTGTTCAACTTCTTAAATTCTTTTAGTTTCATAGCATCTTCTCATTCTTATTTTGTGAGACACAAATCACAACTAAATGAAGATGACAATGGTTTTTATTTTATTTTTTATTTTTTAGCATTTATTATTATTCATCTTGATGTTAGAGCTTAAAACTACATGATATCATTCAAAGAAATCATTAAAAAGTGTTATAACTTGAATATTCTATGTTTGAGATGTTTTGCCAATATATTGACAATACCAGTATTGATACATTTACAACTTTTTACTCATGGATTTCATGTATATAATGTTGTTGATATGTTAACAGCATCGATGTTGATATGTCAACAATATTTCACATGACGATTTCAAGTGTTTTTGATGTTGTTGGTACATTGGCACCAAAGTCATCGATACATTGTGCAATACCCTAAATTCTCTATACTCAATTAAATAAAATTTATCATTTATTCAGTGAAATTTGGGTGCAAAATGAAACGAGCTCATTTTGGGGCTAAATTTGACAGGTTTTCAAAATTCTCATTTAGTGCCCCTTAGGGACCCAAAATAACTTGAAATGTAGTAAGGTGTCATGAACCAGCTAAGGAGACAATATATCAAAAGATTAGAACAATTGGTCAAGGTTAAGGTTTTTATTTGCCAAATGCCCTTTAGGGGGTCCAAATTAGAAAGAATTGTCATTTAAGGTACTTTAGGGAATCGAAATGACCCGAAATGAAACAGAATAACATGAACTAACAAAATGAATGACATATCCAAAAAATAGAACAATTGGTTGAGGTTAAGGTTTTCATTTGCCAAACGCCCTTCAGGGCGTCCAAATTAAAAAGAATTGTCATTTAGGGTACTATGGGGGATCGAAATGTCTCGAAACAAAATGAAATGAAATGAACTTACAAAATGAATAACATATCCGAAAATCAGAACAATTATCCAAGATTTGAATTTTCAGTTGCCTAGTGACCTCAGTGGGTCTTAAATAAGGAAAGTTTTTGAGGAAAAATCACCTTGGGCCAAACTATAACTTAAAATGTGCATTAGGTTCATATGATTCCAAAATTATAGGATATAAATCATATTTTCATGTAAATAAGGAGATATTAATTTTTATTTGAGCTTTGTGAACCCATGAAGCCATGACCACCCCTAACATGTGTAA
Source organism: Tinospora cordifolia (assembly GCA_030144865.1). Taxonomy (NCBI): domain Eukaryota; kingdom Viridiplantae; phylum Streptophyta; class Magnoliopsida; order Ranunculales; family Menispermaceae; genus Tinospora; species Tinospora cordifolia. The sequence continues at coordinate 13,681 of JAJIYU010009792.1, read as the reverse complement.
GTCACATGGGTGGAACACCATGATCATGTGCACCCTACCTTCCCCTAAGCTCCATGGGATGTGTCCATTATTTGAAACCATGAAGAACGATCCCATGTGCCATGTAAATGATCAAGTATGCCCACACCTATAGAAACCATGAAGAATGATTCCATGTGCCAAGATAAATGATCATGTATACTAAGGTTATATATAAAATGTCTCATAAGTGTGTGTGTGGGCACACATGTGACAACCCCAAGATAGAAGTTTAATGAGAGTGGTTGATTTAAAGAGATATAGAAAGATTCCTTCACCTAGAAAAAAAATTATAAAATAGAAACTTGCCTCACGCTCACATGTGAAGCCAAAAAGGGAGAGAAACCAAGGGAAATAAGAAACATTCCAAAGCTTTATTTTTTGTGTGCTCATATTAAAAACTTATTTGATTTTATGAATCACAACATATTAGAATGTTTTCCTACTAATAGAGGACGTCTAAAAGAGATTAGAATGTATACTAAACCTTTAATTGTGTTCACACACATAAAAGAAACAAATAAGGTTCAAAGATTTTGCTCACACTTGTATTGAAAACCTTAGTGGTTCCACTTGCCAACCATGAGCACACTTGCCTTTTTAACCCAAATCATCCCCTTATGAGTTTGGAAACATGGCCAAACGTGGTGAGCTGCCCTAGCTACCCTAGATGCCCCCCTTGTGCTCATGAACACCTACAACTACCCCCTTCTTGCTCACATTTATCTCATCCCAAAGCAAAGAGTTGATACTTCCCTCTTTGTTTGTTCTTACCATCTTCTTGGCACTTCTTCTCGCTCTCTTTTCTTTCTTGTGTGAGAAGTTCTTATTTTTAGTGTTTTAGACAGTTGTTGAAGTAGTTTTGCTGGTGATTAGAAGTTCTTGAAGTTCTAAAAGTGGTGGATAAGGGGAACCTTTGCCGGATTCTACAAAGAAACTCGAATTAAGGTGGATGGAATTTCTAGAACTCCTTCTTTACTACTTCGAGTCTTTAGTATATTCATGTTTGTTTTTAGTTTTTAACATATTTATATTTCAGTGTGAAACATGTTTGATCAAGTTTTATTTTCACTTTAATATGTTTTCATGTATTAATTCATACATGATAGCATAACATGCTTAAAAACCATGCTTAGGCTTATTTTTGAATTTTTAAGTATGCCATGTATGTTTCCATGTTTTTTTGATTATTTAAATTTTGAAATTAATTATTATGATCTTGTTTCATATTTATTTGACATTAAATATGAGAAAGTGAAGATAACAATCACGTACCATCATAGTAGTCTAAGTGATGCTATAGGTGTTCTTTACATATACTTAGTGTATATGAGTAACATCACTAAGTGTTGATGTGTTTTAAATTACTTGGAATGTGGACATGTGATCCTTATTGCCAATGGAATGTGATAAGATGAATTTTTATTCCATCCCAAAATAGAAGTATTTTAATGAAGAACATCAAGGGATTAAAAATCCCTTTTGGTCAAATACACAACACTAACAAGATATTGTTTGAAATGCTTAATGCTTGTAAGTGATTGAAATTAGATGTACTTTTGATTTGAATTAGTAAATTAGTAGTTTGATGAATGATCTACTAGGCTATGTGCTCACCCCTTCTTTCTATTTTTCAGGAAATTGAATTTCACGAAGACTACGAATTTTTTTGAAAGTCTCCTTTTAGAAATTTTATATTGTAAGGACATAATGTCCCAAATTTTGAAATAAAGACTTCCGCTGAATTTTATTTTAAATTTTAGAGTTACATACTCTTTTTTTATTATATGAATTTAATAATATTTTTTTTATTTTAAATAAATAAAGAGTTTGAAGTTTTTCTTTATTCACTTATATTATCTTATTAAAAATTAACTCAATGGAAGTAAATTTATAAGTATTTTAATAGGTGTTAAAATAAAGGAATTTAGATGCAAGTTGTGTACTTGTAAATGTAACATAGGACCCAACTTACCTTATGGTTGAGCTTAAATCTGTCTCTAGGGGGTCGAGTGTTACATATTGATGATATCAATGTCATTATATTAGCAACTCTCTTAGGAGATATGTTATGTTGCTGATATATTAATACTAATGGTGTTGATATATTAACAATATTAGTGTTGATATATCAACAACTTTCCATCATTTTTCTATGATAATTGACAATGCCTCAAAAAATTTAGACATATTCGTTGCCTTGGTAGCTTGGACGGTACTTTGTTAGCTTAATTTACAAGTCACTTTCTAAAAGAAAGTTGAATTGTACTCAAGTCACTACATTAAACTATAGAAACACTTGAAATTATAAATTATTCAAGTGGTTGATATATTGACAATTTTTTCTAAATGATATATATGATGGCAATATACACTACAAGAAATTGATTTTACAACAACGTCAATTTGACAATGTGCATCAATGACCATTCTAATAGAAGGCATACAACAACGTTCATAAAATGTCTGTTGTAAAATTGCTTATGTAAAATGTGTACAACAACGTTCACCATGGGAACATTGTTGGAAAGGCCATTACAATAATCAGATGAACGTTGTTCTATGTTATTACAACAATCGTAGTTGCTCGTTGTCAAATGACAGCTTCTACAATGTTCGTTAGTCGACTGTTGTTAAAAGAACATAAGTTATTACAACATTCATTCATGAACGTTGTCTATAGCCATCTATAACAATGTTTTATTTGACTGTTGTAAATGTCTTACATTATATACATACGCTATTCATATGTTATACCTATATAATACTACTAATACGTGAATAATAGTATAACCCGTGAATGGTAGTATAATGTAGGCATAACGATTGAATAATGTGCATATAAAGATGTAGGGATAACGATAGAATAATGCGTGAATAATGGTATAACCTGTTAATAGTGATATAATGTAGGCATAACGCTAGAATAATGCACATATAAAAATGTAAGGATATCGATCGAATATTGCGTGAATAATATATGTGGTATATATAACACGTGAAATGTGGTATAATGTAAGAATAAATATTGAATAATATGCGTATAAAAATCTAATGATAACAATCGAATAATTAGTTCATTAATTAGTTCGTGAATGATGGTATATATATATATATATATAACCAGTAAAATGTAGTATAATGTAGGGATAAATATCGAATAATGCATATATAAAAATCTAGCGATAACGATCGAATAATGTGTGAATAATGGTATAAATTACCCGTGAAATGTTGTATAATGTAAGGATAAAGATCAAATAATGCACGTATAAAAATCTAGCGATAACGATCGAACAATGCGTGAATAATTGTATATATAACCCGCGAAATGTAGTATAATATAGAGATAAAAATCGAATAATGCGTGTATAAACATATAACAATAACGATCGAATAATGCACGTATAAAAATTGTTCTATTGGTCAATATACCTTACAAAAAATGCATGAATAATTAATAGTATAACCTAGGTATACCATGTGAATAATACATGCATAAAAAGAACATCTTTCAATTGCTTGAATGATGTGTAAATATATGTATATCATAAGTATAGCATATGAGTAAAGCATGAATAATCCAACCGATAACAAATGAATAACACACAAATAATAGTAAAATAATATATGTATAACAAACCAACCGAGAATAATTATATATATATATATATATAGAAAGAAAGAGAGAGAGAGAGAGAGAGAGAGAGAGAGAGAGATATTTGTATGTCACATTAATTTATTTTATTTGAAATTCATATACAATTCGCGTGTGTTACATAATTTAACATATATAAGTTTCTATTGTGCGTATATAATTTATTGTATAACATATGCATTTTTATTTGTAGTTCTTATATATATATATTCACATGTCGTTCACATTGTGCATATATATTTTTATTTGTGCATGATTAACATGTTATTCCCGAACTTTTGCACCAAGCAACCGAACAATCTTTATACCCTCATCATTATGAAATTATTCTCACATTGTACAACTATTCACCCACATTATACATGAATTATTCGTTTCTTATACCTGCATTATTCAATCATAAATAAAGTACACACACACACACACTCATATATATATATATATATATATATATGCGCGTATTATTCGTCTATCCCAACATTATTATGAAATTATTCTTATATTATACCGTTATTCATACGCATTATACATGAATTATTTCTTTGTTATACCCGCATTATTCAGTCTTAAATAAAGCATATATATATATATATATATACATATGTATGTATGTATGTATGTATGCGCACATTATTCGTTTATCCCTACATTATTATGAATTTATTCTCAAATTATACTGTTATTCACATGCATTATACATGAATTATTCGTTTGTTATACTTGAATTAGTCAGTCATAAATAAGGTACATATATTATGTATATATATGTGTGCATTATTCGTTTATCCTTGCATTATTATGAAATTATTCTTACATTATAACGTTATTCACACACATTATACATGAATTTTTCTTTTGTTATACCTGTATTATTCAGTCAAATTAAAGTATATATATATACATATATACATGCGCGCATTATTCGTATCACTTAAAAATAATAAATTTCATAGTTCCAAACATATATAAAATCCATCAAAAAGTGTAATTATTATTTATACTACTTATCGTTATTAATCCTAATAAAAAATAAAAAGTTCTATAAGCGAAAATTCTTCTTGAAAGAACATCACATCTCATCTTGATACACAATTTAAGCATATAAACTCAAGTTCTCTATTGTTCCAATCTTTATATATACCTACATCAAAAAATGAACTTAATTAGATTAATTTAAAAAAATAAGAATAAGAGCTAAAGTATTGCGCTGTAGTTTTCCTTGAGGTTAGCCTAGTAGCTCAAGAATTGTACTATACTTCCCCTCCCATGGACAAGATAATATTAATCTATCCACATTTATGCATGATATACAAATAACATGGTGTATATATATATATATCGTCAACATAAGATTATTTTTAGTATCTACAAAGGTCAACAACTCATAAAAGGATCTAATTTTGGCATTTTCCTTATCCATTCTCCAAAAATGCCCTCAAATTACCAAGGATTGACTACAAATTCAGGCAGAAAAAAATCACCCTAGGAAATTCTAAGGAAACTATAAGTCTAAGGATCCAACCATTCAATGGGGATGTTCTGAGACACATGATGTTTGTACATGGAATAATTAAGCAACTAAAACAAGTCAAAATCATTGAAAACAGAAACTAACCTGAAAAAATTAAATGCCAGATACAAGCCTATATACTTTAAGAAAAAAAATATTGCAATATCTAAAGCATTGAACAAACCATCAACTTATTCCATTCATGGTTTTACTCCAATTTGGGGATAGCACATGAAGATATGGTTAAGGTTACAAAAAAACTCTAAACCTTGCAAATCATAGATTTCTTGCTCTAATCTTTTCTTCTTATCATCATGTGCTGCCAATTGTTTTTCATGATCTTCAATCAACAAAGTACCTGTCAGTCATTCATCCTTCATACTCTAGTAGATCACGAAAGTATTTCTTCATGCATCTCTTGTGGTACTTTTTGAATTTTTGCTCAATAATGTTACAAATATAATATGGTAGCTAATGAATAATAAATGTGAAATAAGAAGCGTGCAAATGAAGCATTCAAGATATAACTAATGCCAGATAGATTGCAACAACAAGCACATGATGCATCATAAGCACTATGTTTATCGAAATTATATGAGATGTATTTATATATGTCATTCTACCTTCCCATCATTCATTATTAACTCCAGTAAGGCGTGCATTTTTTTAGAGGAAAATCGGTGATTCCAGTTACTGCAACTGCTTTACATTGAAATTTTATTATGTTTAAATACGAATAATATGTACATATGTATGATTCGCACTGGCTAATACAAAAAAAGGAAAATTTTATTGAATGAATGATTTGGGATGTTTGGTTAAACTATGAGTAGCATGTTTAATTGCATTGATTATTTAACCAAATATCTCAAATCATTCATTCAATAAAATTTTCCTAATTTTTGTATTAACCAGTGCGAATCATACACATGTACATATTATTTGTATTTAAGCATAATAACATTTCAATGTAAAGCATTTGCAGTCACCGGAATCACCGATTTTCATCTCAAAAAAATGCACGCCTTACTGGAGTTAATAATGAATGATGGGAAGGTGGAATGACATATCTAGATACATATTATATAATTTCGGTAAACATGGTGCTTATGATGCATCATGTGCTTGTTACTGCAATCTATCCAGCACCCAACCTTGGCTGAGTATCTATCTTCAGGTTTAACAATATATTGATATTCTTGCAGGTGTATAATACCATAATAACATGTTAAAAAGTGTTTAATAAGAAAATAAAAAGGAGTGTATAATGTGAGAATAATATCGTAGTTCAAAGAAAGTTAAACAAACCACACAACCATTCATTATCACATTCAAACGAACACGAATACAAGATTCAGAAGAGTGTGATGTACCTGGTTCTCAGCATTTATGGTCATCCTATTGGGAGAGGATGAACACTTGTTCTTTATTGTAACAGTAGATATTGCAAGTAAATGAATAACTGAATCAAAAAAGACAGAGATATTAGGCCACAAAAATGGAAACAAACTGAATCGCAAGTAAATGAAGTGATTTGCGGGCATATATATATATATATGTATATGTGTGTATGTGTGTGTGTGTGTATGGTATTTCAGAATGAATAATTCGGGTATATGAACGAATAATACATGTATAATATTTGAATAATGAGAAAATATGCCTGAATAGTGATATAATGTGAGAATAATATCTGACTAATTCAAGTATAAAAATTCTTTGGTTGTTTGGCAAAAAAATTCGAAAAATAAATAATGCGTGCACATATATATATATATATATATTTGTAATATATGTAATTTAATTTTGAGTGAATAATGCGGTTATAACAAAAGAATAATTAATGTATAATGTGCGTGATAGCGGTATAATGTGAGAATAATTTCATAATAATGTAGGGATAAACAAATAATGCATACACACACACACACTTATAAGTAATATATGTACCTTATAAGAACTACAAATAAAAATGCATGTGTTATCCAATAAATTATATACGTACAATAGGAACTTATATATGTTAAATTATGTAACACCCACGAATTTTGTATGAATTTTAAATAAAATAAATTAATGTGACATACAAATATATATATATATATATATATATATATATGTGTGTGTGTGTGTGTGTGTGTGTGTGTGTGTGTGTCACATTATTTACATATAAGCAATTATTTAAGTAATTGTATGTATAAATAATTATATATATATATATACAAGTAGTGGGATAATGCTAAAATAACAATCGAATAATGAAATTATAAAATTCTTGTTCTTTTGTTTTTGTTGTATATATGTGCTTCTCTTACATTATATATATAAACAATTATATAAATAATTATATATATATATATATATATGTCACATTATTTATATATACAAGTAATTGTATGTATAAATAATTATATATACCATGTTTGTGACGATCCATGTTTTGATGTACGCAAATTTTCGGGTTCAATATAAGTATTTTCGAAAATTGTAAATGAAATACATGAATTATCTCCAATTTCTCACAATTTTGAATTATTTGTTGAAGAAAAATGAAATAATGGGGAGAAATGTGATTTTGAGGAGAAAATAAATGGGATTATAAGAAAAATGTGATTTCTTGAGAAAAATAATTTTTGGAGAGTAATTATTGAATTTTTGGAATAATTATAAAATCTTTGGTGTAATTAATGGAATTTTTGTTAGATTATTCAATTTTTAAGAGAAAATAATGGAATAAATAAGAAAATGATGTATAATTAGATATTTTGATGAGAAATGGTAAAATAATAATTTTTAATAATTTAAAAAAAAAAAGTAAATTTTTGGATATATATATATATATGTGTGTGTGTGTGTGTGTGTGTGTGTGTGTGTGTGTGTGTGTGTAAGGAGAAACAAATGCAAAAAAAAAAAAGAAAAAAAACACGTATTAAGGGGGGTAGCCTGGGACCTAAGTACTGGGCCTGGGCGGCCCAAACCCCCAACGGGCCGAAGCCCGGCCCGCACTGGCTGGGAACCTGTGCGGGCCTAGGCAGAGAAACCAGGGCCCGAGCACCTAGCGCCCCAAACCCATCCCCCCTTTCTATACTGGAGTGAAAGTGGGAACACATAACCATGGACTTCGTCACAGGACTACCCTGTACATAGAGGAGACATGACGTTGTTTGGGTAATAGTGGATCGTTTGACGAAGTCAGCCCACTTTCTTGCTATGAATACCAAGGATTCAGTGGAACGGTTGAGCTGTCCTTATATTAGAGAGATTATGAGGCTTCATGGGGTTCCCTTATCTATTGTGTCCGACAGAGACGCTAGGTTCACGTCCCGATTTTGGCAAACATTGCAGACTCAGTTGGGGACGAGGGTGAACCTTAGCACAACTTTCCATCCACAGACTGATGGCCAGTCTGAGTGAGTGATTCAGATTTTGGAGGATATGTTACGCTCTTGCGTTATAGATTTTGGTGGTAGTTGGGAGGATCATTTGGCCTTATGCGAGTTTGCCTATAATAACAGCTACCAGTTGAGCATCGGGATGGCACCCTTTGAGGCGTTGTATGGTAGGCCATGTAAATCCCCTGCTTGTTGGGCCGAGACAGGTGATAGAGCAGTCTTGGGCCCCGCCTTCATACAAGAGCAGAATGAGAAGATACAGAGAATTAGACAGAATCGGAAGGCTGCTCAGGACCGACAGAAGAGTTATGCAAATAACCGACGAAGGGTCCTTGAGTTTGAGGTTGGTGACCATGTCCTCCTCCGTATTTCGCCTCGGAAGGGGCAGACACGTTTTGGGATTTCAAGGAAGCTCGCACCTATATATATTGGGCCTTTTGAGATCCTTGAGAGGATAGGCCCCGTTGCTTATCGGCTAGCCTTACCGCCACAGCTATCGGGGGTTCATAACGTATTTCACGTTTCGATGTTGAGGAAGTATCACCCCGACCCCTCGCACATTATTGATTGGAGGCATATTGAGCTGCGAGAGGACTATTCATATGATGAGATGCCTACGATTATCATCGATCGAGCTGTGCGGAAGTTGCGCAATAAGGAAATACCTATGGTACGAGTGCGCTGGCAGTTTCATGATGCCGAGCAGGATACATGGGAGAGCGAGGATTTCATGATCCGACATTACCCTGAGTTGATGAGTGTTGCTTCTTAACTTCTATTATCTACATCATTGTAAATTTCGAGGACAAAATTTCTTATAAGGAGGGGAGGCTGTGACGACCCATAATTTAATATACAAAAATTTTTGAGCCTAATGTATGAATTTTCTGGAAATTTTAGTGGAAATATATGAATTTTTTTTCAATTTTCCCAATTTTGAATTTATTATTGAAGAAAATTAGAGTAATTGGAAAAAAAATGTAATTTTGGGGAGAAAATATATGAAATCATAAGAAAAATGTAAATTCTTGAGGGAAATTACTTTTGGGATTGATTGTTGAATTTTTAGAATGATTAATAGAATTTTCGGATAAAAAATGTAATTTTTGGGTGATTATTGAATTTTTGAGAAAAATAATTAAATAAATGATAAAAATGGGTGTATAATTGGAAATTTGATGAAAAAGTGATTTACTAGAAATTTTAACCATTTTAGAAAAAAAAATGATGAAAAACGAGTATATATACATATATACAAAGGTGGAAAACAAAAAGCAACAAAAAGAAAAAAAAATCAAATAGATGGAATTGGGCCACCTGGGCAGCCCAAGGGCATGGGCCTGGGCTGCCCAGGCTCATATGGGCCGGGCTGGACGCACAGCCCAGCCCACTCCTTTTCCTCTTTTCCCTCTCCTTCCTCCTTCTCTTTCTTCCTGATTTTTAGCTAGGAAAACCAGATTTTTCTTTTAACTTTTTCCATGGTTTTAACCCATGGTATTGGCCATTAATGCATCCCCAAACACCTCTCCTTGTTTGCTGGAACATTGAGCCACGAACCAAGTACTTTGCAGCCGGATATGATGCTCAAAAGAGGTTGGAATGATCATTCAAACACCACCATCAACACCATAGTTGCAGGAAAACCATTTTGAACACCTCACCTTCAACCCTTTGTATCTCCCTCATCCCACCTTAGATTTGCATGTTCTTATAGTCGTTGGAAAGCTCAAACTACCATCTTCAAGAAGGTCTAAGCCATTGATCACGAGCACTGACCATTTGGAGCAAAAACGGCCACAAATCTTGCTGTTCGTCACCGCAAAACCCAGAAAAATCAAACCATTGAGTTCGTCCAGTTTTGCGAGACCAATATCTCACTCATCCGAACTCCGACTTAAGGTATCTTAGCTTGTTTTAAAGCTTGTTATGTCTACTTCATTTTCTATTTTATGAAGAATGACAAATAAACACTGGAAGGATGTCAAAAATGACGTCGAAGTAGACTACCGGACATGCTAATCCGATACTTAGAAAGTTTCTTTTGAAAATCTGTAGAAGTACCGTGATTTTGTGCTCTTGGTTAGGAATTTTTAAAAATACTTAGAGGTGTCTGATTTACCTGAAATTTTGAGGATACATTTACGAAACAACTAAGAATGTTGGGTAAAACTTTGGTCTCAAATAGATAAGTCTAAGGGGGTTAAATAAGCTGCCTTTTGAGTGTCTATTATTTGCAATCCGGAAAACCAAAATTTCCTGATATCACCCTTGGAAAACATACTAAACGGGGTCCAAAATTCATGAAATAAAATTCTGGAGATACCTTAGGAAGTGTAGATCATAACTGAAAAATATTGCACAAATCCGATATACGGATTGACAGCAGAAAAATGGTGAAGTCCTGCTGCGCAGATAGAACAAATAGGACCAGATTTGAGCATCTCAATAATTCCACTCAAAAACCATAGTAAATGAGATCAGAAAATGTGAAACAAAAATTTCTGGGAACACTTGAATGATTTAGATAAAATCTGGAAATTTTCACTCAAATCTAATGGTCGGATTTATCACAGAAAATTTGGGAACTCCACTCTATAGATAGAAAGGAAAATCCAGAATTGGAGGTTCCTGTTATTTCAGTTGGAAAATGTGTCAAATGATATCCAAAAATAGAAATATCAAATTCTAATGAATATTTGAAGGGTCTAAATAAAATCTGGAAAGTTTTGCGTAAATCCAACAGTTGGATTGATCGCAAGAAAATTGACAAATTTGCTGTGCAAATTAAACTAAAAGGCTTAGAATTGGTTAAGTATTAAAAATTGGGAATTTTGGCCCAATTGACTTGATTGTGACCATATTGACCCAATGTTGGCCAACTTTGACTAAGGTGACCGAGTTTGATCGAGGTTGACCAAGTTTGACTAAGTTTCACCGGTCGACCAAGTTTGACCGAGTCGAATTTTGGGTCGACTAAGACCGATTAGGGTTAGTGGGACCGGAATTAAATAACATTTCATGAGGAACTGAAATCTAGTTAATGTAATGCAAATTTGAGCGTATATCGCAGGACTGGGCCGAGTGTCGAGAGGACATCGGTGCACAGAACCCGAGGTAAGTAGTTTGACTTAGTTTGTTGTCTTAATTGTATTTTTTGCATGAAAAATGATTGAAATTGTCATCGATTGAATGGTTTCATATGATTGAACTACATGGTTGATTTGAAATATATGTAGTCATACACCGATAGTGAGACCATAGGCTCGAGGTCTGAGCGCAGGGTCAGGGTACACGATGCGATTGGATTAGGCTCGAGGATCGAGCGATGAGGTTAGGGCATATGATTGGTGCACCCCTAGCCTCAGACCTGCTCGAGCATGGCACTTGAGGATCGAGCGCAGGGTTAGGGCGTTCGATGAATGCGCCTAGCCCTTGATCCGCTTGAGTGGCCAGTACGCCTGACTTATGACCCTCTCGAGCGATGACCATAGGGTTGTATTGATGATTTAAACCCTAGTCTAGATATAGTTTTGAGCTACATGTATTTAAATTACTTTTCTTTAACTGTTGCACTATTTATAACTGTTTTACTACATATCATGTTTTCAATTACTACTCATGCATACATGCATGATTTTTGGAGTGCTAGTTAGATGATATACTGGTTTTCCTACTCATTGAGCCATGTTGAATATTAGGCTCACTACTCTACTAACATTTCAGGTTCCTCAGCGGCTGATAGAGGGAAATGCGTTGTGATAGCCTAGTTTCCCGTGTGGTCCTGTACTCCCTTTTTGTTTCTATCGATAGGTCGGTCTTTTTTTTTTTGTAAGCCTGAACTTTTAAATGTCGAACTATGTACCTTTGTACTTTTGGAACATGACAACATGTAATGTATCGTTTACTTTCGCACTTTAAAACTAAATGGATGTTTAGATTACTCTGATGTGGCATGGATGTCGAGGTTGGAAAGGCTTAACGGCGGCTGGGAGGACTTGACTCGATGAGTCAGTTCGTTGAGCCACCGTGCCGGTCTGGCTGCCGTGCCGGTCGGGCCACCCTTCGGCCTAGGGAAGGGGTCCCGACACCCTACCTCGCAAGTCCCATCTTCCACGTCATCTGACAGTTCAACTTTCTTTGATCAAAATTCTTGGGATGCCTGGGAGACGGGCCCGTACTACATTTTCTTCTTCTTAGACCCCAAATGTAATAGGGTTCCTGTGTACATTAGTCTATATATAAAATGACATCATGGTAAATAAAATTCTTCATTTATTCATTCGACAAATTTCGAGTACAATAAACCATTTTAGCGAAAAATAAATTTAAAACTTGAAATACATGATTTCACTTAGGCCGATGTGCCCTACATTGAAATAAATAAAAACTTTCAGTGGGCAAATCTCCTCGCAAGCTGATTAATTTCCTGTTGTGAAAAATAAGGGGGTGAGCTAAAAAGCCCAATGAATCATTCCATCTATTTAATCCATTATTCCAACCAGACAATGCAAGTAGATCAAACACTTTCAAAGATTAATTCGATTCAACCAATATATTAATTCAATCGTAATTTAGACCGAACGGGAATACCCTCTGTGCTCTAGATCTAGGGAGAGAGATTAATTCTGAAACTCAAACCCATTTCCAGTGGGATCATTTTTGAAATCCTTTCCATGCTAGTGTATGTATTGACAGCCAGTTCCAATTCTACATGGAATACAGAAAGTCCCCCGTATCAGTACGTGGTTGAAATCACATTTAATCTGACTTTTGTGTGCAAGAACATTGTAGATAAATATATTAACAGAAATTGAACATACCACAATATAACATGATAAATCAACAAAAACACAGATGTTCGATTTCTGATGTAGAAAATCGTACGAGACGCAGCTACAGAGCATACTCTCTCAAACAGGAAAATGACTTTCGATTTTTTATGTAGAAGATCGTACAAGACGCAACTACAGAGCATACTCTCTTGGTCATGCAACATGATAATTGAATGACAATAAATGTAAAGAACAAGAATAAAAACACAAGAAAATCAAGCTAACCAAACAAGCAAGCATCATTTAAATCAAAATAATAAATTAAAAGAAA
>JAJIYU010009791.1:0-16779 GCA_030144865.1 Tinospora cordifolia | reverse complement strand
ACGATCTTCTACATCAGAAATCGACAGTCATTGTTTTTATTTTATGAAAGATTGATTTATGATGTCATGCTGATGTAATGTTTAATTATTGATGAAATATTTATTTTATTACGCTCTATTCACAAAAAGAAGATTAATAAAGATTTTAACCACATATCGGCGTAGGGACGAATGTCTTCGTGTGTGTTCCATGCAAAATTAGAACAGGTTGTCATAATTGACACCTGAAAGAACTGGTTTCAGAAATGATCCTAGAGAAGGGTTTGAGTTTCAGAATTGATCTCTCTCCCAAGATCTGGAACACAAAGGTTAACCCCTTTCAGTCTAATTGACAACTCTTGATAACTAAATGTTTGAAACGCGTAATGGATTATAAGTGTTTGCATGTTTAGTGTTTAGTTTAAATAATGCTATGGATGTATTGTGTATGATCCACTAGGCTCTTGAGCTCACCCAATCATTTTTTCCAGGTAATTATTGAAGACAATGCCTCTGCAGATCAATGTAAATTAATGACAGTGTATAGGATAGTAGAAAATAATGTGTATTGTAGGGCTTGATTATGTCAAATGTCAGTAATATTTGTATTATCAAAAAAAATGTTTATGGAGCCCACAAAATTATTCATAACTCTGATAATGAAGCAATGTTTTCAGATTATTGTATTTAAATTTTATCCCTTGGATATGAACTGTTGAAATTAACAAATAAATGATGAAAAGAAAAAGTAATATCCCTAGTTCTCAGATAGAAAGCAGGACTAACTGCACTCAGAAGAAATGACGTCTCAAGCTACGAAACAACCACGTCACCTATGACGTATGTGATAGAGAAAGAACGGGAGCTGGGGGTGTTACACCCACTGCATAGATATTAGGGTTTGAGTTTTCAACAGTGATTCTCTCTCCCAACGATGTGGAACATAGAGATTAAACTCTTTCGGTCTTAATGTCAACCATAAACAAGAAATTTTTTTGAATCGCCTAATGTACAAAAGTTTTTGATATGCTTAGTTTGTTTGAATTGAAATAATGATTTAAATGTTAGAAAGATCCACTGGGCTATGTGTTCACCCTTTCATTCTATTTTTCAGGTAATTAAATTACATGAAGACCATGAATATTAAGTTAGGTTCTTTTTTTTAAAAAAGTTTATAATTTCTATGTAAGGGCATATTGCCCAAGTTTTGAATCTTTCGCTGTAATAATTTTTCTTCAAGATCAAATTATGTACTCAATTTTATTTAAATTAATTGAGTTTATGAATTTCATTCATTTCTAATATTATTGCCTTATTAAATTCTTAAATTTAAGTGATGTACTATCAAATACAATTAAGGCATGAAATGAGTGAAATAGAAAGACAAGTATGTGTCACTTGTAAAGTAACACCTGCCCGGCCCGCCTTGTGGTAAAGTCCAAATTGAAAATCTCAAGGGTTGGGGTGTTACATCCTTGCACTACTACGGTAATGCAAGGCTTTTTTTATATGTACAGAGCGCTATTGCATTCCGTACCGCGACAATCACACGATTTGTCAAAATCTGCATTTCATTCGTAGTTGTCTCGTGCATGGAACTTCAATGTATTGAACCATATGCCTAAAACATGAAACATACACAGTAGTGTAATATTATACCTTATCGTTCTCTGTCGTATCTGTCATTCTCTTGTTATATGTCTCACCGAAACACTCCAAATGTGGCTAACACTCTATTTTAGTGACAAAAGTATTCACAACTTCAAATAATATTGTAACTGTGATGAAACTACATAGATTTCACTTGAATCAAAACCTTACCTTCCTATTTCTATCTGGAATGGTGCCTCAGTCCTAGTTTTTCATAGTCTGTACAACTTTTCCTCCAACCATGTTTGTGGGACAGCTTCAATGGAATGAAGAGGGTTAAAAACCAATCCAAAATGTGTTAGAGTGAGGAAGAGTCACAGAGGACGGCTAGGGTGAGCGGCTGCGGAATGTAATAGCCTGAAAACTTGTATGAAATTTGACTTAATGAAATGAATAAAGAAGAATTGATCCTTGAGAATTTTATAAAATTTTTGGGATAAAAGATTATGTATATAAGTGGCCAAAATGAGAAATGAAATTAAAAATATAAAGACAGAGAAATATAGAAATGTAGAAATATAGTCATATGGAAATGTTGGTGCAAATTGATTATATAGCTCAACTTATAAGAAAGTAGGCAAAATGGAAAAAAGGGAATAAAAGAAAATAGAAGTAAAAGAAAGTAGCAAATTTATTAAAAATAAAATAAAATAAAATGGAGATGAGTTTTAGAAATGCTTCTAAAACCACTCTAAGAAGCTTTCAACATATTAGCAACTTCTAAAACGTTTACTTACTAATTCTTATGCATAAGAAACAAATAAAATAGAGAATTAGAAAAGTTTCTAAAATGAAATCAACCCAAAAATATATATTAGCAACTTCTAAAAGTAGCACTTGCTATTTTATGAACTTGGGGTACAAGAAAAAATAGAGAATTAGAAAGATTTCTAAAATGAAATCAACCCAAAAGAATGTACTAACAACTTCTAAAAATATCACTTGCTATTATATAAACTTGGAAACAAGAAAAATAGAGAATTATAAAGGTTTCACAATTAAATCAATATGTACTTTCTAATTCATGTCCATTGAAACTCTAAATAAACCCAAGCATGAGCATCATTCTCTTCTTCCCAAGAGGAATTGAAAAAGTTCGTTCTTGCTTTCTCTTGGCATCCCTCTTCTTTCTTTAGCTGTTATAGACAACAATTAGAGTAGTAGTAACGATGTGCCGCACAAATTATATGCTAGTAATTGGGGAGATCTAAAGGAGATTTAATAGAGGTTTTAGAAGGAGTAAAGCTATTCAAGGTGGAAGTGGTTTCTAAATATTTAGCTCGTTATTTTAATTCAGATATGATGTGCATGGATGTTTTGCTTAGCTTGGAAAGCCATAATTATACATGTCATGGTCATACAACCATGATTATAGATGCATTGTTAAGGGTTTTATGATTAATGATGCGTGCTTTGTGATGATATGACCTTTGTTAGGACATGCCTACTATGAATATATGTTATTTATTAGTTTTCTTGAATTTATCATGCCACTATTTAACATTAATGAAAGATTAAACAAAGATTTTAACCATGTACCGGTGTAGGGAAGGATTTTCACCATTAATGTTCCCACTAGTATTTTTAAGATGTGAAGTGAGGGTTCAGATTTAACCCCTCTTTATCAATGATAAGATTGAAGGTCCGGATTTGATCTCATCCCCTAAATATAGAATACTAAGGCATAACCTTTCGGTCTTAATGTCAACTAAAAACAAACAACTATTTGAATCACTTAATCTTTTTAAGTGTTTGTTATGCATGTTATATTTATTTTGAAGTAATGAGTTAAATTTTTAGAATGATCTACTGAGCGCATAAGCTCACCCTTCTTTTTAATCTTTCAATAAATTGAAAATAGATGCTACATGTATGTCACTTAAGAATATTTTCTTTAGAGATTTGATTAAACTATAGGGCATGTTGGCCCAATTTGCTTTCATTAAATTTTGAAGTTATTTTCTGTTGTAATAAACATAAAGGCAATGTACCTTTGAATTTTGAATTGATGAATGGAATTGATTTTTTTTATTAAATGATTTCCAATTATACCTTATGAAATCTATGCAAGTAATTATCTCATACAGTTGGTACCAGAATAGAAAAAAAAGAATTAATGTGACAACGCCCGCCTCTCGGGTGGCCTACTTATCTTTGAAATGCTTAAGCAACACCCCAGCCCATGAATCTTGTCACCAACGCCGCTGACTAGGTGTCTTTGTTTCTAACTCCAGACAGAATCAAGTCAAACATGCAGTCACTTCCTCCTTCAATATTTGAAAATCGAGACGTTACCTTGTAATACCATGTAATCTAGTTCTGAATAAAATGAAACAATTCAATTACATTTGATTGAATTTGGGTGAGAAATGAAATTAAGTTCATTTCAAGGATAAATTTAGCAAGTCCAAACCCACTTTTGTGTATCTTTTGACCTTAGAATGACCTGAAATGACACAAGATGCCATGAACTAATCAACTAGACAACATATCCAAAAATTAGCTCAATTGGCCAAAATTTGGGTTTCATTTGCTTAATACCCTTTAGTGAAGTGTAAATTAAGAAAGTAAATGAAATGAGGGTCATCCTAACCAAATGATAGTTTGGAAATGCGTATTATTTTATTATAAACACAAAAATATATAATAAAGTCTGTAAATCTCGGTAAATAATGAGATATAATTTTTTGTTAAATTTATGTGGACCCATAAATCATGTGCAAATCACATGGGTAGAACACCATGATCATGCCCACCCATACCCTACCTAACCTCAATATGACATTTTCCTTATTTGGAATCATGTAGAATGATCTCATGTGCCATGCAAATGATCAAGTATACCACACCTTTGAGAAACCATGAAGAATGATCTCATGTGCACCACGCTTTGATCATGTGCACCATGCCCTATTATGCAAAATTGGTCCATGTGTGTTTGTGTGTGCACACATGTGAGCAAACCTAATTTAGAAGTGTCTAAATCATGGACCATGAAACCTTAGTCGTCACACACACAAAGAAGAAACCAAAAACCAAGAATAAGAATGTTTCCAAAACCAAAAATGTTCCAATCTTGTTGCCATGTGAAGAGATTACCATCATATCCTTAACAAAACCCTAGCCGCCCTCTAGGTGTGTGTTATGAGCAACAACCCTAGCTGTCATATGCGAGGAAACCCTAATTAAAGATGCCAAATTGTAGCCCCCCTTGTGCTCTTGAAAATCTATTTAAACCCCCCCTTTGTGCACACTTATTCTTCATCCCAAAGCAAAGAGTTGACACTTCCCTCTTAGCTTGTTCTAGCCTTCTTCTTGGCAACCTTTGTCTTCTTGAGTGATCTTGAGGTATTCTTGGGTGTTTAAGTGTTTGATTGAGTGTTCTTGAGTTTTCTTAAAGTGCTAGAAGTGTTAAAGAAAGCAACCTCTGCCGAATTTTCATCAAACTTGCAATTAAGGTGGAAGTGATTTCTAAAACCTCCTCTTTTCTTCTTTTGATTAATACCATGTTCATTTCATGTTTTATTTTCAGCAATCATTCATGTTTCAATTTCTAAAATTTAATTTATGATTTCAATTTCGTTTAGTATATGAGCATGTTTTAAGCATTCATGAATCCATGCCATGTTTAGTACCATGTTTAAGTTTATTTCAATCTTTGGTGCACGTTTTTGGGTGATTAATGCTTTCATTTTTATATTGTTTATAATCTGAAATTTATTTCTCCTATTTCATGATTCTTGAATATGAAATTAATTATAATATGATGATGATTAATAACCATCATAGTGAACACGTGGGTTACTATAGATGTTCTTTACATGTGATTAGTTCACATGGGTGATGTCTCAAAATACTTGAAATATGGATTAGGCCCTAAGTTCAATGAAATTGGCAAAGAAATATTTTTTTCATTCTAAGGAGGTATTTTGTTAAGAACATCAAAGGCCTTGAAAACCCTTTTGGTCTAAATCACAACTATATAGAAAATGTTGCTTGAAACACCTAATATATGCAAGTGTATGAATTATGGATGTGTGTTCAGTCTAAATTGAAAAACTAGTTGTTTGAAAAGAATCCACTGGGCTATGTGCTCACCCTTCCTCTCTTATTTTCAGAAAATTGAACATGCATGAAAAGTTGCAAATTGTGATAGTTTCTTTACTTTTAGAAAATTTCTTTATTTGAATGTAAGGGCATGTACTGCAAGTTTTGAATATTTCGCTGTAATAGTTTTATTTTAAGATTGAGTTATGTACTCCACTTTATTTAAATTAATAAAGTTTATGAATTTTTTTTATCTCTTGTATTATTGCCTTAGTTGATTTGATTCCTAAAATTGAGTTAAGTACTCTTGAATTGCATTAAGGCATAAGATAATTGAAATAGAATGTCAAGTGTGAGTCACTTATAAAGTAATACCAACCCAATCCGCCTGTATGGTTAAGCCAACTGTTAAAACAGTGGATATGTCCAAAAATTAAAAGAATATGAGGATTGGGGTGTTACATCTAAAAATTGTAAATTGTCATCATTCGTCAAATATTCGTACTACCATGACTTTAGAATCATGTGTAATACCCTGAATTCTCTGTACTCTATTAAATAAAATTTATCATTTATTCAGTGAAATTTGGTGCAAAATTAAAATAGGCTCATTTCAGGGCTAAATTTGGTAGGTTCCAAAAGTTTCATTTAGTACCCCTTAGGGATCCAAAACAACCAGAAATGAAGCAAAGTGACTTGAACCGACCAATTGAACAACATATTTGAAAATTAGCTCAATTGGTCAAGATTAGGGTTTTTATTTGTCAAACACCCTTCAAGGGTCCAAATTTAGAAAAAATTGGTATTTAGGGTACTTCGGGGAATCGAAATGACCCAAAACAAAATGGAATGACATGAATTAACAAAATAAATAACATATCCAAAAATTAGGACAATTGGCCAAGATTTGAATTTTCATTGGCCTAGTAACCTTATTGGGTTCTAAATAAGGAAAGTTTTTGAAGAAAAATCACCTAGAGCCAAACTATACCTTAAAATTTGTATTAGGTTCATGTGATTCCAAAACTATAGGTTATAAATTATAATTTCTTGTAAATAAGGAGATATTAATTTTTATTTGATTTTTGTGAACCTATGAAGTCATGGCCACCCTAAGCATTTGCAAGTCACATGGGTGGAACACCATGATCATGTGCACCCCCGCCCTACCTAAAGCTCCATGGGACGTTTCTATTGTTTGAACCATTGTAGAATGATCCCATGTATCACACAAATGATTCAGTATACTCACACCTATGGGACGTCTCACTTAATTAGAAACTATAAACAATGATCCCATGTACCAAAGAAAAATGATCAAGTGTACCACACACCTCATGGACGTCTACACTCATGTGTGTGCCTCACATGTGCCATGTTCCAAACTTAGAAGATTCTAAGTGTGTGAAATGTGCTCACTAGAGAACCCTAGCCATCACCTTCAGAAGGAAATCCAAATGAAAATCCCAAAATAGAAACTTTCCGTTCTTTCCTTTTGGCGCTAATTCAAGAGAGCACACTAAAGGGTGTGCCACCTCTTAAGTTTGAACTAAATTAGGAAGTTTCCTTGAGCCTAGATTTGAATATCAGACCATGATATAGTATTCCTTCAAGTATGATTGCATGCTCCTCTAGCTTTATACCTAAGAATAGGGAACGGAAAGTATGCCATATGGGTGTTTGTGTGATGAGCAAGCAAGTGACCAAAAAAGAAGGTTTTATGAGAATCTTTTATCCACTAAGGGACATCCCACACTAATATTAGTATGATTCTAAGTCTAAAATTATTCTCTGATATTATTTGAGAAATTAGATAATCAAATATTAGCTTATGAGAATTTGGCAAGCTATAGTGGGCCCACAAGCTCACTTGCCTTTTCTCACCCAAACTGTCCACTCTTGATTGAAAACTTGCCAACCTTGTGAGCTACCCAAACTAACCTAGACATCCCCCCTTGTACTCATGAACATCTATATAAATCCCCTCTTACTCACATTATTCTCATCCTAAAGCAAGAGTTGAGATTTCCTACTTACTTATTCTAAGCATTTTTCTTGGCACCCCTTCTCACTTCTATTTTCTCTTGTTCATAAGTGAGAAGTTTCAATTTCATACTTAGTGAGTTATTTTGAATGATCTTTTTGGTGTTTGAAAGTGCTAAAATTTTGGGAATCCTCGTTAAAATTTTTGGGAGAAAACATCATAAAGTGGAAGTGACTTCTAGAACACCCTTTGTTCTTATTCAAATTTGTAGCATGTTCATCGCTTGTGTGATTTCTTTGAAAACAAAAGGTGTCAGTTTCAATATTTTAAAAACTATTTTCAGTTTCATATTTGATTCATGTTTATGCATTCATCATACTCATACCATGTTAGTATCATGCTTAGGCTTTATTTCATAATATGATGCATGGTTTTGGATGTTCCATACTTGATTTTCAGTTTTGATCATGATCTGAATTTTATTTCTCATAGTTCATATTCTGAAATTAGTTTTTATAAATTGTGGACATGAGATTAACATAAGAAGATGGTGATAATAGCCATGTACCATCATTGTAAACTTGTGGGATTACTATGGATGTTCTTTTCATATGATTTGTTCATATGGTTTTAAGACTGAAGTACTTGGTTGGTGGGTAAGTGTCCCTAAGTTCCAAAAGTCTAATGAAATTGGCAAAGACATGTCATATTTCACTCTAAGAAAGTACTTTGTTAAGAACATCAAAGGCCTTAAAACCCTTTTTGTCTAAATCTCAACTTGAAACAATTTGATGCTTGAAACACCTAATATATGCAAGTGATTGAATTATGAATGTGTTATTAGTTTGAATATGAATACTGGTGTTTGAAAAGGATCTATTGAGCTTTGTGCTCACCCCTTCCTCTCTTATTTTTCAGGAAATTGATCATTGTCATGGATGTCAAACAAAAAACATTTTCTTTCAGTTTTTTTTTGAAAAGTTTAAGTTAGGCATGTTGCTAAGTTTTTTTTTCTTTTTTTATTATTATGTTGTAATAGTTTAATTAAAAAGTTATGTACTTTCCTTTTTATTATGAATGAAAGAATTTAAACTTTCTTTATCTCTTAAATAATTGCTTTGATTGTTCACAAAGCGAAATTGTGTATTCTTGAATTTACACTAAGGCATGAGGTATTGAAAATAGAAAGTCAAGTGTGAGTCACTTGTAAAGTAACATGGTCCCAACTCACTAAATGGTTAAGTCCACTATTAAAGAATGGTGGTTATGTCCAATGCTCAAAGAATATGGGGGTTGGGGTGTTACATCATGTCTCTAGGTTCTCGATTTGTTCAGTGGCTTAACAGTTTATACTTCTGGGTTTTTTTTTGTTCTTGGGCATAAGATTTCGTTTCATATGACATACATATAAACAAATCAAGCATGTTTTTTAAATATTCATATAATCAAGCGATTTCACTTTAGCATAGCAAAATTTCAGGCTTCCATCGAAGCTTCCAGGTTCAAGTGTCTCATACCACTCTACCTCTTCTACTTAGACTTTTACTTGGAAAATTGTCACACCTAAACAATTTTGCAAATATTTCGATAACTAAGGTTTTCCAAGCCCACTATACCTAACTGTCCCATACCAGCCAAGCACAGAGAAACAAATTCTTCCAAAGTTACCGATCATTTACCAAACATGGTTCATCATTCTCCAAGTCTAGGCTTCCTCCATACCCCCAATCCCTATGCATCCCATACTACATAGAAACCAGAGATGTAGAATCTTCCCGATCTCGTGTCCTAACCAGACAATAATTTTGTTCTCATACATTTTCAGTTTCTAACCTATGTCCTAAAGTTTTATGCTTTTGATCCACTGTTCCAATCATGTTTCTACCTAAGGTCACTTCCCTAGACCCACGGTTTCAATTTGGTCGTCTCACAACCTCTGTCTAGTCAAGATACCACCTTTGGCATCTTTTTCAACTTCTAGTCAATTTTTTATCCTAATTTTTCACCTTCTAATTTTCTTTTATATTAATTAAAGGTGTTCTTCAACTTAGGCTACTCATATAAGCTGGTGGAACAACCTCCAAATCGGGTGACGAGATTGAAGCCTGCTTAACAACCGCACTTTCTAGGGCAAGATAACCTACCTTCCTTTTAATGTTTAACTTTACTCAGGACAAGGCTTACCCACTATCAGCTCAACTTACAGTCTTTGTATTCAAACAAAACATTTCAAAACATATCTTTCCTTTTTTGAAAACACTTTCCAAAATAGTTTCCAATTTCAAAATAGAAGGTAGGGCATTCTAATTTCAACTCAAAGCACATGTCAAACTTAATTGAGTTAATACTTTCTAAATCTAATACCACCATTGATATACGATTAAACTTTCTAATTCTAGCCCAACAATACATGTTTAGGCTTGACTTTCTATTTCTAGCCCAAAGCATCTGTAACACCCCAGTCCCATATTCTTTCAATTTTTGGACATAACCTCTATTTTGACAATGGACTTAGCGATACAGGCGGTTTAGGATGGTATTACTTTACAAGTGAGTGACACTTGACATTCTATTTCAATTATCTTATGTTTTAATGCAATTCAAAAGTACTTACATCAATTTTAGGAATCAAATCAAATAAGGTAATAATACAAGAGATAAAAGAAATTCATAAACTTTATTAATTTAAATAAAGTTGAGTACATAACTCAATCTTAAAATAAAACTATTATAGCGGAATATTCAAAACTTGGGTTATATGCCTTTACATTCAAATATAGAAACTTTCTAAAAATAAAGAAACTATTACAATTTACAACGTCTTCATGCATGTTCAATTTCCTGAAAATAAGAGAAGAAGGGTGAGCACATAACCTAGTGGATCCTTTTCAAACAACCAATTTTTCAATTTACACTAAACACACATCCATAATTCATACACTTGCATATATTAGTCATTTGAAGCAACATTTTGTGTATAGTTGTGACTTAGACCAAAAAGATCATCAAGGCCCTTGATGTTTTTAACAAAATACCTCCTTAGAATGAAAAAAGGCATTTCTAAGCCAATTTCATTGAACTTAGGGCCTCACCCATATTTCACGTATTTTGGTACATCACCCATGTGAACTAATCACATGTAAAGAACATCAATAGTAACCCATATGTTCACTATGGTGGTACATGGTTATTAATAATCATCATATCATAATTAATTTCAAATTCAAGAATCATAAAATATGAGAAATAAATTTCAGATTATAAACAATCTAAAAATCAAATCATGAATAACCCAAAAACATGCACCAAACATTGAAATAAACTTAAACATGGTACTAGACATGATATGGATATATGAATGATTAAAACATACTGATTTACTAAATGAAAATTGAAATCATAAATTAAATTTCTGAAATCGAAACATGAGTGATTGCTGAAAATTAAACATGCAATGAACATGGTATTAATCTAAAAAAAAAAGATGAGGTTTTAGAAATCACTTCCACCTTAATTGCAAGTTTGATGGAAATCAGGCAGAGGTTCGTTTCTTCAACACTTCAAGCACTTCAAGACTACTCAAGAACACTCAATCAAACACTCAAACACTCAAAAATACCTCAAGATCACTCAAGAATACAAAGGTTGCCAAGAAGAAGGCTAGAACAAGCTAAGAGAGAAGTGTCAACTCTTTGCTTTGGGATGAAGAATAACTGTGCAAAGGGGGTTTATATAGATTTTCAAGAGCACAAGGGAGGCCACGATTTGGCAACATTGATTAGGGTTTTCTCACATGTGATGGCTAGGTTTTTGCATTTAACACACATAGAGGACGGCTAGGGTTTTTGCATAGAGGTTACGATGGTTTTTTCTTCACATGGCGCCAAGATTGGAGCGTTTTGGGTTTAGGAAACTTTCTAGTTTGTGAATTGTGGTTTTCCCTTAGTGTGTGACGGTCAGGGTTTAGAGTGTGAGCATGGTTCATCATCTAAACACTTCTAATTAGGTTGCTCACATGTGTGCACACACACACATACATGGACCGATTTTAGCATAATAGGGCATGGTGCACATGATCAAAGTGTGGTGTACATGAGGTCATTCTTCATGGTTTCTCATAGATGTGGTATAATTGATCATATGCATGGCACATGGGATCATTCTACATGATTCCAAATAAGGGAAACGTCCCATTGAGGTTGGGTAGGGTGAGGGTATACATGATCATGGTGTTCCATCATGTGATTTGCACATGCTTAGGGGTGGCCATGAATTTATGGGTCCATTTGAATTTAATAAAAATTCATATCTCATTATTTACCAAGAATTAAGAACTTTAATATATATTTTTGTGTTCATAATAAAATAATACACATTTTCAAATTATTATTTGGTGACCCTCATTTCATTTACTTTCCTAATTTAGACTCCACTAAAGGGTATTAAGTAAATGAAACCCAAATTTTGGCCAATTGAGCTAATTTTTTAATATTGTCAAGTTGATTAGTTTATGGCATCTCATGTCATTTTAGGTCATTCTAAGGTCAAACGATACACTAAATGGGGTTTGGATGTGCTAAATTTATCCTTGAAATTGACCTGTTTTCTTTTCTCACCCAGATTCAATTAAATGCAATTAAATTGTTTCATTTTATTCACTACCAAATTACAAGGCATTACGCTAAAGCCTAGGCTCTGACAACACCTTTGTAACACTCCAACCACTGAGACTTTCAATTGGACTTAACCACAAGACGGGCCAAGCCGGTATTACATTTACAAGTACACAATTTGCATCACATTCTATTCAATTATCCTAAGTCTTATTAATTCATAATAAGCACACATCCCATTTAATTTAATAAGACTATTACAAGGAGATAAAAAGAAATGTTCCAATCTTTATTTATTCAATAAAATAAAAAAAGTACATATTTGAATTTCAAGGAATAAAAGAGTACAAAACTCAAATTAAGAACTAAGTTCAGTGGAAGTCTTAATTTAAACGATCAAAATTTAGGCAACATGCCCTTACATGTAGATTTTCAAATATAAAACCTTATTTAGTTTCAGTAGTCTTCATAATTCAATTTCTTGAAAAATATGAGAGGAAGGGGTGAGTACATAACCCAGTGGATCATTCCATAAATAACTAAATTACTAATTCAAATAAAAAAACACGTCCAAATTTAAACACTTACATACATTAAGTGATTCAAACAATTTTAGGACTGAAAAGGGTTCTAATCCCTTGATGTTCTTATCAAAATACTCCACTGTTGTATGGAAAGACAATTCATCTTGTCATATTCCATTGGAATAAGGATCTCATGTCCATATTCCAAGTACTTTGGTTTATACCCCATCCACACTCAGTTATGAGACTCGCATATACCAAGTATATGTAAAAAAAACACCTATAGCATCACTTAGATTACTATGATAGTACATAGTTTATAAACTTCAAAGTCTTAAACTTAATTCTCGCATATTCATGAATCTAAAATCAGAATAATAAAATTAAGAATAAAACATTCAAAAAACATGAAAATAATACATAGCATGCTTTATAAATCAAATCAAACTTAAGCATGGAAACTAGACATGGCATGGTATCATGAATACTTAAAACATGCATACAAGATAAACTGAATTTAAATCATGATTAAACATGTTGAAAACTAAAACTAAATGTGCCAAACTGAAAATAAAATATGCATGAACATGCTATAAAGTCAAATTAGCATCTTATCTACCTTAAGAAGCGTTTTCTCAAAAATTCAAAAGAGGTTCCTTTCTTTTATGCATTTCAAAAACAATTAGCAACTTCAAGAATGTAAACGAAATCTAAAATCCTAACTTCTCACTGAAAATCACTCAAGAACACAAGAGAGGGAGAAAGGGTTGCCAAGATTAGGGCTAAAGAAAATAAAGATGAACTAGTATACTCTTGTTTTGGGACAAAGAAGAATGAGTGCATTAGGAGGGCTTATATAGATTTTCAGCACAAGGGGGGCACGGTTTGGGCATCTTGGATTAGGGTTTCCTCACAAGGGTGGTGGCTAAGTTTTGCACAAAACTCATAAGGGTACGGCTAGGGTTTTTTGCATGAAGGTTATGATGGTCTTTCTCTTAGTTGGCACCAAGATTAGAGCATCTTCTTGTTTAGGTAACTTTCCCATTTTTTATTTTTGGTTTTTTCTTTGTTTGTGATGGCCAGGGTTCTTCCTGTGAGCATAAATCAAACTTTGGAAACTTTTTTTTGGGTTGTTCACATGTGCACACACACACACTTATATGAGGCGTTTTTGCCTAAGTGGAGCATGGTGTACATGATAAATGTTTCTATGTGCATGAAATCATTCTTAAATGTTTCTAAACAAGGTGAAACATCACATGTAGTTAGGTAGATTTAGTTAGAAACCCAAATTAGGGCTTCACATTGAATTAAAATTTTAATGCCTTACCTTCTATTTTTGAAAACTATTTTAGAAAGTGTTTCGAAAAGGAAAAATATTTTGAAATGTTTTGTTTGGATACAAAGACTACAAGTTGAGCTGATAGTGGGTAAGCCTTGTCCCAAGTAAAGCTAAACATTGAAACGGAGGGGGGTTATCCTGCCCTAGAAAGCGCGGTTGCTAAGCAGACTTCGGTCTCGCCGCCTAATCTGAAGGTTGTCCCACCAGCTCATATGAGTAGTCGGAGTTGAAGAATACTCTTAGTTTCTATAAAAGAAAAATTAGAAGGTGGAAAATTAGGGCAAAAAAGTGAATAGAAGTCGAAAAGATGCCCAATATGGCATCTTGACTAGACAGAGGTTGTCAGTCAACCAGATTGAACCCTAGGTCCAGAAAAAAGACCCTAAGTAGAAACGTGGTATAGCCAGGGCTGGCACAGTGGATCAAAAGCATAAATCTTTAAGGCATAGGCTAGAGACGAGAACTTGTGTAAAAACAGAAAATTGTTTGATCAGGACACGAGACCGGTAAGCTTCTGTATCTTTCGGTTTCTATGTAGTATGGGATGCATAGGAATTTGGGGGTATGGAGGAAGCCTGGACTTGGAGAATGATGGACCATGTGAGGTGAATGATCGGTAACTCTGGCAGAACGTGTTTCTCTATGCTCGCTGGTATGGGACAGTGGAGTATAGTGGGCTCGAGAACCTTAGTTATCGAGACATTTGCGAAATTGTTTGGGTGCAGCTCTGTTTTGAGTGAAAGCCTAAGTGGAAGGGGTAGAGTGGTATGGGACGCTTGAACTTGAAAGCTTAGGTGGAAGCTTGGAACCTGGCTGTGCTAGCGTGATTGTGTGATTGTGTGATATGCATGTCGTAATGTTTATTTGCTTTGAGACCAAATCCTGTACCCATGCATGAAAAGAACCTTGAAGAAAAATCTTTAAGCCACTGAACAAATCAAGAACCTAGAGACATGAATCTAGAGTCATGGTAGTACGAATGAAACAAAAACTTGAGGAAGTGAATACAACATACGATCTAGAAAAGATGACCACTTCTCAAGTCTATAAAAGCACTTAGTATCTCGAAGACAAGAAAAGATGGGTGAGTACCCTAAATGAATGTCTTATTTGAAACTGCTATGATAGGATACTAAAGTGGCTTTGGCTTGTAGATAATGGAAGGAATCCAAGAAAACACGTATACACATGATCAAAGTAACCAAGGGGTAGATGTGGCAGCAACTTCCATCCTATCACCAGAGATAATAGCAGAAATCACTCGACAGGTGGTCGAGCAAGTGATGAGGACTCTACAGTCACAGCCTTAGGTTCAAAATGAACTAAGAATGGGAATCAATGAACTAGTCATTCCTCTAAGACTAACCATGCCCAAAGGAACGACAGTTGAGATTAATTCAATCAAAAAGGATATCCACTTCAAACGATCCGTAAGGGATAAAAATGAGAAACCACAAAATGATCAAAAGACGGGAAAGGAAGGCAAAAAACATAAACAAACTCACCAAATTGAAAAAGAACCAAAGAAGCAGGCCAAGAGACAAGCGTCGTGCTATGTGTGCAGACAAAGGGGTCATTTTGCTAGAAATTGTCCAACTGTACCTATTCGGGCTCCTCAGCATCAAGACAATAAGGTTATGGTGAGAACCAAGCTAAAATGTTGGCTCAGGAAGATCAAGACCCTTAGTAGAAACCCTCATAGTCTAATGTTAGGACAAATGAACTAATTTTGAATATGAGCAGTAGTAGGAAGGCCTTTAGTTTAGGATTGCTATATGTTAGCATTTATGAATTTTAAGTTGAAATAAGGTTTTGTACCAATAAAATTTTTCCCTTAAGAACTCTTGTCGTTACATTTTGAATATCCAAAAATAGAAAGTATGGGAATAGAAAGTGTGAGTAGTAAACCTAGAACCTGTCGTATGGCAGGAAGTGACAAAGAAACTTTTACCCCCAGATAGATTGAAAACTTAGGACTACTAGGTATGACCCTAAATGAAAGACAAGCCTATCTCTATAGCAAGTCCTACCATCGGACCTATTGCATCAAATCAGGGATGATCAAAAGGCAAGACAAATGACTCACAAGCTTAATAGAGGAAATCGAATAGGACTGGCATACTGACTTCAAGTTAGATGCTGAAAATACCCTAAGATTTGAAAGGATCTGTATATCTTAGAATGGAAAGAGTAAGCAGATCACCCAATAGTGAAGGATAAGTATTCCCTACCAAAGTGACCCATTTGATCATTTGGAGAAGCCACCATTACTTAAGAACCGATCTAAGCTCAAAAAAAAAATCAACAGTTGAGAATCAGGGAGTTTGTTATGTATGAAACGACCTTGTAATACCCCAAAATTTTGTCAAATAATTAAAGATAAATAAGTTGAGAAAAATAAATAAAATAAGTCAAATAGATTAATTTCAAAGATTTTAAGAAATTTTCGGGTGCAAATTGTGGGTTGGCACATGAAAAATAAAATATATTAGAAATATAATATAAAATAGACAAATAAGACCTTAATTGGATAATTAAATGAAAATTAAGGTTTAGTAGAATTAATTATGAAATTTAAGGAGTTGCTTAAGAAATAAATAAAAATAAAGTATAAATACATATATAGGTTAATATGGGTAT
>JAJIYU010009790.1:0-16705 GCA_030144865.1 Tinospora cordifolia | reverse complement strand
GGGGGGGGGGGGGGGGGGGGGGGGGGGGGGGGGGGGGGGGGGGGGGGGGGGGGGGGCGACAAAAGCAACAACAAGCAAGAAGTATAAGGTGTATTATTTGTTATTTTCGTATTTTGAATGTTTAAAACTGATGAGGTATGAAATATTTTATAACCTCTAAAAATCTCATGTTTGAATCATAGGTTTGAAATATCAAAGTCTCAAGTATGAGGAAAATGAAAAATGTGCTAGAATGCGATTTCTCGAAATACCTTGTGACTACCACAGTGCTACACATAACACACTCTGAGAATGACCTCATTTTACTACACTAACATGGAAAGTACCGCGGTAACATGATAAACAAGTAGTTTATTAGGTGAAAGCCTAAGTGAAAGGGGTAGAGTAATGGGATGCATAGGAACTTGGGGGTATGAAGGAAGCCTAGACTAAAAGAATGATGGATCATGTATGGTGAATGATTGGAAACTCTAAAAGAACGAGTTTCTCTATGTTCGGCTAGTATGGGACAGTTGGGTGTAATGGGATCGGGAACCTAAGTTATTGAGCAATTCGCGAAATTGTTTGGGTGGGGCTTTATTTTGGATAAAAGCCTAAGTGAAAAGAGTAGAGTGGTATGGGACACTTGAACTTGAAAGCTTAGGTGGAAGCTTAGAACTTTGTAGTGCTAGCATGAACTATTTGATTATATGATTGCGTGATATGCATGCTTTACTGTTTATTTGCTTTAAGACTAAATCCTGTACTCATGCATGAAAAAAACCTAGAAGAAAAAACCTTTAGGTCACTGAACAAATTGAGAACATAGAAAATGAATCTAGAGTCATGATAGTACGAACTTTTAATGAAACAAACACCGACATTGAAAAGATGAAGGAGATCTTCTGCGAAAAGTTATGTATGGAGGCTACCCTAAGAAAGCTACAAGAAGACTTTATAAGACTCAATTAGAGAGATCTCACCTTGATTGAATACGAGAGGAAATTTAATAAGCTAGCCAAGTTCTCTCAGAAACTGATCTGAGAGGAGAGGATGAAGGCTAATAGGTTTACTCAAGATTTCAAGATCGAGATCTGAAAAGTGGTTATGACTTTGGGCTTAAAGACATAGGGATGTCTAGGAAAGAGTTCTAATCCTAGAGCAAGAACTCAACCTGGAGCAAAGGTTGAGAAGAAAGAATAAGACGCCTGCGAATGAAAAATATCACAGGTCACAGAAAAAAAATGAGAGTGGTAAGGCCCCATAGAAAGAGGCGCAGGCCAAGAACGAGTCCAGAAGAACAAGCTAGGAGGCAAGGGCTATGCTATGTGTGTAGGCAAAAGGGTCATCTTGCTAAGGATCGCCCAACTGCACTCAGACTCCTCAGCCACATAAGACTCAGGGAGGAGGTCAGAATGATCGTTTTCAGGATAGACAGCAACAACAGAGTGCCAACCAAGGGTAGAATCAAGGTCGTGGTTAGAACCAGGCCAGAATGTTCGCTGTGGAAGCCCATGAAGATCAATACCTTCAGTAGAAACCATAGTAGTCCAATGTTAGGAAAAAAATTAATTTTTGAAATATAATTAGTGGAAGAGAGTTCTTAAGACTTGTTATATGTTAGCATTTATTTTGGCTTTGAATAAGGTTTTGTACCTCTGATTTTCAATTAATGAAAATGAATTCTTTAAGAACTCTTGTTGCCCCACGTTAAATATTCAAATGAGAAAGAAAATGTCAGTCACTTGAGGTGACAATCCCAAAGCCTGTCGTGTGGTTAAGTCCACTGGGTTGGAGGTGGAAAATGTTCAACCTCAAACAGTGACATCGAATAATTAAAGACTTTGGGATGGGTGTGACCCTAAATGAAAGACAAGCCTATTTCTATGGCAAGTCTTGCCTTTGGACCTATTGCATCAAATCAAAGATGAAGAAAAGGCAAGATGAATGGCTCACAAACCTGATGGAGGAAAGTGAATAGGATAAGCATACTAACCATAGGTTAAATGCTAAGAATACCCTAAGACTTGGGAAGAAAATGCCGTATGGATAATTGTGGATTGTCTCACTAAAGTAGCTTAGTTACTGCCAATCAGATCCATAGATCAAGTTAGTAAGTCTGAGAGAGTCACCTGGACACTAGAGGATATGTTGAGGTTTTATGCCTTAGACCTTAAAAGAAAACTAGAGAAAGTATGAACTTGACGTTCAAAATGATGCTACTTACAAGAAGCAGTAGTCAAAATCCTCAATCACAAAGCACAAAGTCTGAGAACAAAGGATATTCCATTGGTGAAAGTGTTGTGGAAATATCACGAGGTGGATGAAGCTACCTGGGAATCCGAAAGCTAGATGAAGACAAAGTATCTACACCTATTCACTAGAAATCCTTAGTTATGTACAAATTTAGAAGAAAAAATTTTTCTGAGGAGGGTAAGTTGTAATACCCTGAAATCTTTGTATTTAATTAAATGAAATTCAAGATCAATTCAGTGAAATTGGGTGCAAAATGAAATTGGGCTCATTTTGGGGCTAAATTTGGCAAGTTTCCAAAAGTATCATTTGGTGACCCTTAGGGACTCAAAACAACCTGAAACGAAGTAAGGTGACATGAACCAACTAATTGGACAACATATCCAAATGGTCAAAATTAGGGTTTTCATTTGTCAAAGGCCTTTCAAGGGGTCCAAATTAAAAAGAATTGACATTTAGTGTATTTCGAAGAATCCAAATGACCCGAAACGAAATGGGATGACATGAACTAACAAAATAAATAATATATCCAAAAATCAGGACAATTGACCAAGATTTAGATTTTCATTTCATAATGCCTTCAGTGGGTTCTAAATAAGGAAAGCAAATGAAAACCAATTTGGCCAAACCATATCTTGAAATTCTTAATTGTTTCATGTGATTCCAAAACTATAGGCTATAAATTATAATTCCTTGTAAATAAGGAGACATTAATTTTTATTTGATTTTTGTGAACCCATGAAGTCATGGCCACCCTAAGCATATGCAATTCATATGAGTGGAACACCATGATCATATGTACCCTTACCCTACCCAAAGCTCTATGGGATGTTTCCTTTATTTGAATCCTTGTAAAATGATCCCATGTCCCATGCAAATGATTTAGTACACCCACATTAGCATTTTATATGGTCTAGAAACCATGCGACATGATTCCATATACACCCCACTTGATTGTGTACACCTACACCCACTTAAGCCAAAATTGGCCCAACCATGTACATGTGTGTGTGCACACATGTGAGCAACCCTATTTAGATAGAGTCTTGGAGCCACGATGAGCATCTTTGACTATTATATGGTGTCCCCTCAAATCTGATAGTGTACACCTATGCTTGATGTCCAAGAAATACGAGAATGGGAAAACATTCCTTGTGTATTTGTGTGATGAGCAAGCAAGGAAACCGAAAAGGAAAGTTGCCATGAGCACATATGGGACATCCCATTTGAATTAGAATATGATTTAAATGTCTTTTGTGTTCACACATAGTTAGAAAACAAGATTGTACTCAAATCTTTTGAATTAGAAAGCCACAATGGTCTCACTTGCCAACTATGAACACACTTGCCCTCTTTATGCAAACCATCCCCTCTTGTTTGAAAACTTTCCCAAACTTTGTGAGCTACCCAAGACTGACCAAGACGTCCCCCTAGTACTCTTGAACATCTATATAAACCCCCTCATGCTCTCATTCTTCTCATCCCAAAGCAAAGAGTTGACACTTTCCTCTTTGCTTGTTTAAAGCCCTCTTCTTGGCATCTCTTCTCACTTCTCTTGTGTTCACAAGTGAGAAGCTTTAATTTTAGTCTTCTAGTGAGTTGTTTTGACTGATTTTGTTGGTGGTTGAAAGTTCTTGAAGTTCTAAAAGTTGTAGATAAGTGGAACTTCCACCGGATTCCACAAGAAACTTGGATTGAGGTGAAGGGGATTTTTAGAACTTCTATCTTGTTATTTCAAGTTTCTAGCATGTTCATGCATGTCTTATTTTTTTAATATATAGCATGATTTATTCAATTTTAGCATGATTGATCATATCTAAATTTCAATTTAGCATGTTGCATGTTTTTAATCATTTATGAGATCATACAATGCCTAGAAACCATGCTTAGGTTTGCTTTTAAGTTTTCAAGTAGGCTTTGTGTGTATTTATGCTTTCTTAAATGTTTAAATTCTGAGATTTAATATTCTGATTTAAGATCATGATTATATGATTTTGAATATGAGAAACTGAAGATAAGAACCACGTACTGTCATAGTCACCCGTATGGGTGCTATGAGTGTTCTTAACACATGCTTGGAGTGTGTGGTTGTGAAGTGCAATTAAGGGATACTTGGTATGTGTCATCCAATGGGAAGTAACAAAGAAATGTCTGTCACCCTAAAGAGGGGTATCTAAATTAAGAACATCAAGGGAGTAGAACCCCTTTCAATCGTAATGTCAACTTGAACCAATTTGATGTATGAATCACTTAATGTTTGAAAGTGTGTGAATTTGGATGTGTTAGAAATTTAAAATAATAAGCTAGTTGTTTGATGGAGATCTACTAGGCTATGTGCTTACCCTTCTCTTTTTAACATTTTCTGAAAATTGAATATGATGGCAATAGAAATCTGATAGTAGCTATATTTAAAAAGTTTCTACCTTGGGAAAGTTTTTTTTTTCAATGTAAGGGCATGTTGTGCACTCTAGATTTATTTGACTTCTGTTGAATCTTTAGTTTAAAATTTTGAGTTATATACTCTTGATTATGAATTCAATAATGTACTTCTTTATTTTCTTTAATAAATAAAGAGTTAGAAATATTCCTTTTTCTGCCTATAATGCCTTATTGAATTTAAAATTGATCAAATTGGGTGTGACACTCATGAAAGGTTCAATAAGAGTTAGAATAAAGGAATCAAGATGCAAGTTGTGTACTTGTAAATATAATACTGGCTCGGCCCGCCTTGTGTAATACCTCATAATTTTGTCAAATAACTTAAAAATAAATAAAGTCAACAAAAAAATTAAAGGAAATAAGTAAAGGTTTCTTGAGACTCTTGGGTGAAAAATTATGCAGGAAAAACGAGAAATAAGATTTATTGAGAAAGATTCTAAAATAATTGGAGGCAAATGAAATCTTAGTATTAGGATGATCTAACAAATGATAAAAGGAATTATCAAATATTATTTGTATAATAATTATTTTGTAATTATGCATATAATGGAATAATTGTGGAGTTAATTATCAAATATAAAGTAAGTAGAGTGAATTATATATATATATACATATATAATTAATTTTACCTCTCTGAAAATAAAAATATGAAATAAATATAGAGAAAAATATATGAAATGAAGAAATAAAAAATATAGAGAAATATGGATTATTAATTGTTGGCAATAAAAATATTAAAGAAATAAAAAATATCTAATAAATACAATATTAAAGAAATAGAAAGGGAAGAATATTATGGAGATTTAATAAAATAGAAGGATATGTATAATAAACCATATATACATAGATTAGAAAGCGAAATTGGGTTTATCATTAGCAAATTCTGAATGATAGAAACTTTAGAAAATAATTTTGGGTAATGTATACAGCATCCAACGACCAAAAACGCGTAATCCACACGATCTATGATCTAACGGCCGTGATCAAGTTCGCATCGAATGCACGGATGCACCGAATTACCCCGATCCAACGATCCACGATCGATCTGCCCGATCCAACGATCGCGATCAATGCCGCACCAACATGCGGATGCACTGAATCACCGCGATCCAACAGCTCACAATCAATCTGCCCGATCCAACGGCGCACATCACAGGCGTAGATTCGTTGATCGTGAATTGAGATCCGCATGCTGCACTCGAGAACGATCCGAGCGTCTAGATCAAAGGCTTTGGAAAAAAATAGGAAAATAACCAAAAAATTTGAAAAATTGGTTTCTAAATTCTGAAAAATGGTTTCTAAATTCCGAAAAATTATCCAAAATTCACTTGCTATTCTCCTATACTTGGGAGGCACGAAATTTTGAAGAATTTACAAGTTTCCTACAAATATAGCACCACAAACTTACCATTCTATACCCTTTTGAATTGTATATAAACCCCTGATGCTCACAACTCCTCTCATCCCAAGAAACAAGAGTTGAGATTTCCTCTTGTTCTCTAAGCCCTCTTCTTGGCACCCCTTCTCACCTTTCTTTTCCCTATTGTGTGTGAGAAGTTTTTGGTTTGGGAATTCATCTTGAGTGATTTTCTTGGTGCTTGTACGTTGGGAACTCTTCTTAAACTTTGGGGAGAAAGCATCATAAGGTGGAAGTGATTTCTTGAACACCCTTTTTCTTATTCGAATTACTAGCATGTTCATTGTTGTATGGCTTTTGAAATCAAAATAATTTTAGTTCTAGTATTCTAAAATATATTCCAGTTTCAGATTTGATCCTTGTTCAAATATATGCATTCATAATATTCATGCCATGTTTAGTATCATACTTAGGCTTTATTTCAAAGTATGATGCATGATTATGGTTGTTTCATGATTTGATTTTCAGATTATTCATATTCTGAATTTTATTGATCTTAGTTTCATGTTCTGAAGTTTATTTGATGATTCAAAATTTAACAAAAGAAGATGGTGAAAATAACCACGTGCCATCATAGCAAACATGTGGGTTGCTATGGATGTTCTTTTTATATGATTAGTTCATATGGTTTTAAGACCAAAGTACTTGGTTGGTGGGTAAGTTCCCTTATGTTCCAAAAGTCCAATGAAATTGGCTAAGAAAAGCTATATTTCACTCTAAGAAGCTACTTTGTTAAGAACATCAAGGGCTTAAAACCCCTTTTGGTCTAAAGTCTCAACTTTAAACAAATGGATGCTTGAAACGCCTAATGTATGCAAGTGTTTGAAATATGAATGTGTTATTGGTTTGAATTTGAAAAATGGTTGTTTGAAAAAGATCTACTGAGCTTTGTGCTTACCCCTTTCTCTTGTTTTTTGTCAGAAAATTAAATTATAAAGACCATGGAATTTGGATAGTTTCTATTTCAGCAAGTTTCTATTTTTTTTTAAAGTTCCCTTTTAATGTAAGGGCATGTCGCCCAATTTTGAATAAGTCTTCCGCTAAAATTTAATTTTTATTTTAGAGGTTATGAATTTCTTTTGATCAACAATGTAATAGGTTACTTTTACATTAGAAAGTTATGCATTTTCCTTTTTATGAATAAAAGAGTTGAATTTTTCTTTATCTTTAATTGTCTTAATTTTATTAAGTGGAAATTTGTATTCTTGAATTTACTCTAAGGCATGAGGTATTGAAAAAATACAAAGTCAAGTTTGTGTCACTTGTAAAGTAACATGGACCCAACTCACCAAATGGTTAAGTCCACTGTCAAAGAATGGTGGTTATGTCCAATACTCAAAGAATGTGGGGGTTGGGGTGTTACAGCCTTGTGGTTAACTCCAATTGAAAGTCTCGAGGATCGGGGTGTTACAAGGAGTGACTGCACCGTGTGATTAATTCCGTCTCAAGGTGAATGACAGAGATGCCTAGTCAGCGACGTGTAAGAAATAGGATCCGGGTTTCGGGGTGTTACATTATCTCTTCTTCCTTGACTTTTATTCAAGAAGAGAAGTTACTACAAATGCTCTAGGAACATAAGTCTGCCCATTGGGTGCAAAATGAAAGATATACGAGGCATTAGTCACGCAATATGCATGCACAAGATCCTCATGGAAGAGTCTCATAGACCTACAATAGAGCATCAACAAAGACTTGATCTTACATAAAAGAAGTGGTAAAGAAAAAAGTGATGAAGTGGCTAAAAGCTGGTATTATATATGGTATTTCAGATTCAAAATGGGTTAGTCCTTTTCATGTGGTGCCAAAGAAGGGAGAAATCATTGTTATTGCAAATGATAAAGGCAATACTATTGCCTCTAGAACCACTATAGGGTGGCAAGTCTGCATTAATTGCAGAAAGTTGAACATAACCACAAGGAAGGACCACTTTCCTTTGCCATTTGTGGATTAGATGCTAGACTGCATTGCAGGTTATGATTTCTATTGCTTTTTGGATGGGTATTCAAGTTACAATCAGATAGTCATTGCTTTGAAAGATCAAGAAAAGACCACTTTTACTTGCCCTTATGGTACCTATGCCTTTCGAAGCATGCCCTTCGGTTTGTGCAATGCATTGGCTACTTTTTAGCAGTGCATGATAGCTATATTTGTCGATATGATTGAAGATGATGCCATTTATTGGAGAAGACCACTTTTACTTTCTTAGGCCATACAACGTTCTATCATCGATTCATTACGAATTTCTCTCATATCGTTCGCCTTGTATGCCATCCATTGGAGAAGGAAGCTAACTTTGATTTCAAGAATGAGTACCTTGAGGCATTTACTACAACTTAAGAAGGTACTCATGTCTGCTCTTGTTATGTTTACTCTTGTTTGGGGAGAAACCTTTAAGATCATGTGTGATGCTACTGATTATGCTGTTGGAGTTATTTTGGGACAAAGGTGTGACAAACTATTTTGCACTATCTATTTTGCAAGCAAAACACTTGATGAAGCACATAAAAATTATACTATCACTAAGAAAGAATTGCTAGCTGTTCTTTGCCTTTGACAAATTCAGAACTCATATTGTAGGTTCCCATGTTATAGTGTTCACTGATCATGTTGTAGTACGTCATCTCTTTGCTAAAAAGGATGTTAAGCCCCGCCTTATCTGATGGATCCTTCTCTTCAAGAGTTTGACATTGAAATTAAGGATAAAAAGGGTTCAGAGAATGTGGTAGCTGACCATCTATCTCGTCTCCTAGGGGACATTGTTGATGACCCCATGTCCATTGGTGAGTTGTTCCCTTATGAGTAGCTTTTGACAATCATGGACTATCCACTATGGTACGCAGATTTCGCCAACATCAAGCCAAGTTTTATTTATGAGATGATCCGTTTCTCTATCATCGATGTGCTGATAAGATCATTTGTTGTTGCATTCCTAACGATGAAATTCAAAATGTCCTTCATGACTGTAATGCAACTCCTTATAATGGCCATTACAGTCATCAACGAACTGCTTGACGTATCCTTGAGAGTAGGTTTTATTGGCCCACTATGTTTAAAGATGCCCATCGATTTTCGAAGACATGTGAAACATGCCAAAAGTAAAAAATATCTCCAAGAAGAATGAAATACCTCTGAATTCCTTTATTAAAAATTGAAATCTTTGATGTATGGGATTATGTTTTTAAGTGGGTGGAGGCCATAACTACTACGAAGAACGATGCTCGAGTAGTTCTTAAATTCTTGGGCCGCAACATCCTTTCAAGATTTGGCACACTTCAAGCTATAGTAAGTGATAAACGTACACATTTCTTGGGCCATAACATCTTTTAGCTGTCTATTTAATAACCTTCTCACTAAATATGATGTGCAACATAAGGTAGCTTTGCCTTATCATCCTCAAACTAATGGGCAAGTGGAGGTTTCTAATCGCAAGATCAATGCAATCCTTCAGAAAATAGTGAGCAAGAACCACAAGCATTAGGTATTGAAGCTTGATGATGCGTTATAGGCTTATAGAATTGCATTCAAAACTCCCATTGGTATGTGCCCTTATCGACTGATGTATGGAAAATCCTATCATCTACATGTGAGCTAGAACACCGAGCTTATTGGGCAGTGAGAAAGCTTAACTTTGATGGGCAAGTTTGTTGTGAGAATTGACTACTTTAGCTTGTGGAACTTGAAGAAATTTGGAGAGAAGCATTTGAAAATAATTGCATTTATAAGGAAAGGACCAAGAAATGGCATGATAAGTTGATAGAGAAGAAAGAGTTCGAACCAAGCCAACAAGTCCTATTCCATTCTCACCTACAGTTATTTCCCGAAAATCTTACGTCTCATTGGTTTGGACCTTTTCTTGTTATGGAGGTATTTCCTTATGGAGTTGTTGAATTACAAAGTCTAGTGTATGGGCATTGATTCAAGGCTGGTTAAAGACTGAATATCTATTTATGGAGGAGCAAAGCAGAGTGTCAAATCCGTGACAATGAAAGACTGATAATCTGTATCTACATCGAGCTAATGACGTTAAACATAGCGCTTACTAGGTAGCAACCCACTTATTAATTTTGATATGGTTTGCATTTTATTTCTTAGGAGACATTCATTTTGATGTTCTAAAGACCTACATTTTAGAACCATTGTGTCACTGTGGTAACCAAAATGAATTTTTTTGGGCAAATGGATTATGCGGTAGGCTACCGCGGTAACCAGTAGTGGAAACTGCCCATTACCACAATAATGATGCAAGTATACAGATTTTGAAAATGCATATTTTGCAGTACCACGGTAGTGCACTACCATGATAATGTCATTAATTTAAAGTGAAAACAACAGTTTTTCTCTCATTTTGCACGTGACTTTTGGGTGAAACCTCGACATTCCTTTGTGTTTTATGGTTTTCTTGCATTCCTCATTAGCTATCTAGTATAATGTGAGTAAATTAGTTATTTCTTGTTTTTTCTTCATTGTTTTTGCTTATTTATAGTTTTTGTTGAATCATTGTTGCATTATGAGTGTTTATGTGGAGTTTTATGATGTTCATCACATTTTTGAATTGTTTGTTATTAGTTTTTAGTGATTTTTATTTACTTGGCATTGCATCCTCATTTTTATGCTCAGTTTGCCTCTATAATTTATTTTCTACACATTATGTAATTTCATTGCATTATTCTAATATATTGTACTTTGACTGTACTGGGTGCTATTATGCTATTGAATAATCCAAAATATATTGTAGTTGTTGCCCATATTCTATGGTGACATGATTATTATACTCTCTTTACTAAAAATTAAATGTAGGGCTCCTAGAACAAAGAATGTGTCTTCTAAGCCAAAGTGAGCATCACAGCGAACAACCATTCAAGATCAACTCAAGTTTAAATTAGCAGAGGCTAAGGCGAAGGACAAGAACATTAGAGATTTTATGCATGTTATCCCTAAAAGGGGCATCGTGCTAGAGGTTGAGGAGTGTCGTTTGGGCATCAATGCTATATTAGCTATTAGACATTGGGAGCAGCTATTTTGGGCACCTACAACACCCATCGTATTTATCGTTCAAGAGTTCTATGCCAAAGCTTACAAGTGTGAGGGTATGAAGGTTTGGGTGTGAGGTACATGGATTGCATTGGATATGGCCTCCCAAATGACACGCTTGATGACCTCCCCAAGTACCTACTCAAGAAATTCGATCAAGAGGATGTCCTGTAGACACTGTGTGTAGAGGGTGCCTATGGCAATGCACCAATAGCTGGCTTGTCTGTCTAGCCAAGAGTTCATTCACTACGGTAGCCAAGGTATGGTTTTGTTTTGTCTGCTTTAACCTCCTACCTGCCTTCGCTATTAATAAGGTGCCTATGGGGAGAACTACCCTAGTATATTGTATCATCAAGGGCCTCTCCATTAACCTTGGCTCAGTCATCTCTAGCTCCATCAGATTGAGCATTGACAAGACGAATGTCGGGCTTCTTCATCCTACAGTCGTCACAACACTATGTAAGAGGGTAGGTGTCACATGGCCCAGGGGCAAGCCTACTTTTAGGATGAAGGACCACATTTTTGTGAGGATGTTGACCACCACACATGTGAAGAAGATGAGGGAAGGAGCTACACCTTTGACATCTGTGCCATTTAAGCTTCTTGCAGCCTTGAATTTTAGTGCCCCACTTTAGAGCTTCATGCGATTCTCCATGGGATAACACACCTCACCAAGTCCCTCAATGTGACCCATCTAGAGCTAGCTCAGACGATACCTCCTCAACACTGCATGGCCCCTTCCATAGACAACAACTAATGTGGAGCTCCAACACCCCTGCTGATGATGATAATGATGATGATGATGGAGTTGA
Organism: Tinospora cordifolia; assembly: GCA_030144865.1. Classification (NCBI taxonomy): domain Eukaryota; kingdom Viridiplantae; phylum Streptophyta; class Magnoliopsida; order Ranunculales; family Menispermaceae; genus Tinospora; species Tinospora cordifolia. Next base: position 4,774 of record JAJIYU010009790.1, on the reverse strand, counting down.
CGATGTTGCTGGCAAAGCGACCGATTTTGATTACTTCTCGGAGGCTGAGTTCTTTAGGGATGATGCTTGACATTTTTATTTTATCTTCTGAGGATGCATTTTTGGTTTTGTTTTGCTACTGAACTCAAACTTTTGAACCTACTATTTAATTTTAATGATGTCTCATTATTCTTCTTATTTCCTATTTTACTTGTGGCTCCATACTAATCATGCTTGCTATCTTTTAGTTTTATGCATGCTTTTTGAGTGCAAGTATGTATATGAATGCCTGTGATTCAGTGTGTCTCCTCTCCGTGTTTGTCCACCGTATTGAAGTTGTGTTCTTGAAGATAAGGCACCTTTTAAGTTTGGGGGCGCGCATTGAAGAAAATCTTCTTCAAGTCAAGTTATTTTCCTGTGTTCTTATATATTGTGTGCTACACTACTTTTCAGCTGCATACTTATAAGGATATCAATATTCTTTTTCATTGAAACCATGTCATTTAGATATCATGAAACATTTAGGCATTTAGCATTAGGACATGAACACGTAGATCATATTTGTGTCATTTAGGCTATATCCATACCATACATTTATATATATTTTTTGAAAATTTCACAGAATGACCTATGAGATTGAAAATTCCTTTAGTGTGATGAGATAAAGAATTAAGGGTACTTTCAGGTAGTCTATGTGTTTGGTTTGTCCAAAATTTGACTTTGACGAAACTATTTAGTCATAGGTTAATTGAAAGTCCGAAAACTGAGGAAAGTGAGGAGTGGAAATCATAACACAATTGAAGAAAATTTTCCACAGACTCTTGAAATAATCAAATCTAGGAATGACTCTATCTTGAAATAATCCCATCGCTTAGGAATAACTTTAGGAAGGAAAGGTTGTAAACCATCATTGTTTGAGTTTTAGCCTAAAAGCCAGTCTCAACACTTAAAAATCCTTTGCAGCCAATTTTGAGCCTTGAAGCATGTTTGCTTATAATAAATACACACGTTACCTATTATGCATATATCAATTGAACCTATTTGTGTGCATTCGTGGTCATAATAATGCATATTTGGAAGGTGTAAAGAAGGAAGGGATACAATCATTGATATATATATGCTTTCTAATTATTGTCCTAAAAAAGTATATACTTATATGTAATACTCAGTGTTATTGATGAATGTCGAGCTTGCAAATTTTATATGGGTGTGTATATGGGCACCAATTGAAGTGCATGTGAAATCAATAGTTTTGGGGAGTCATGAAAACAAGGTTGAGAGTTTATACAAAGAAAACCAAAGGAATATACAGACGTAGATCAAGCATATGAAGAAAATATCAAACAAAGAAGGTTGTTATTGGTGACATGAGTGTGCATTTGAATCAGAATTTAAATCCTGCCACACTTATACCTAAAACCAAGCCACATTACAACCTAAAAGAAAGATCTTTCATCCTAACTATAGTTTGACTTGAGTAGAGGAATGGATAGAGGAGAGTATTGAGGGAATATGTGTGCTTAAGTATTAGGAGAGGATTTCTATGAGTGGAATGGTAACTACAAATTACTTACACGATTTAGGAGGATTGAAATACCGACAGACAGGGATGAGGTTGAGGAAGAATGGAGGATAAACTAAAATTCAAGACAAACAAAATGACCCTAAGGACTTGTTGATGAATCACAAGTTATAGGAATGGAAAATGGAGGTCACAATGATGAGTGAACGCCACTTTAGCTATGTATAGTATGGTGTTTAAGTTTTTGAAGTTGAGTTATTGTTTAAAGATAAAAAATAGTTTAAGTTTGGAGGAATTTTTTTAGTTGCTTAGCATTCTAACTATATTATAAGTATTTTGCATATGTTTTGCATGGGTTGAGTAGGAAATAGGACATATTTACTTACATATAGACGCTTAAGCATTTATATAAATATTGCATGTCATATACACAGTTAGAGAGTTTCAATATGGTTTTACGCAATTATACTTGTGATTTAATGCCAGAGAAAGGTTTCTAATTGTCTATGCAGGTCTAGGTTGATTGAAAATAGGTACACAAAGGATATAAAATGGAAAAAGACCCAAAATAGCAAAAATCCACTAATTACCGCGGTACCTAGAACATGAAAAGAGAAAAGCCAAGCAAATTCACTACCGTGGTAGGCTACTGCGGCAGTCAAAATGATCAAACATTACAAGAATACACTACTGCAGTAACAAGAATGACATTTTACTTAGTAGAATGACTACTATAGTAGCCTACCACGATAGTGCAAGGATTTGACAGTTCTTAGAATTTTTGGATCTATGTTTCACTGGGGCTACCACGATCGAGTATTGTGGTAGTATGAATATAGAAAGACAAATTTAGTTTTTTTATGTGTGTTAGGAAGTCTTGAGTGTTCAGATATAAATACATAAGTGTATTAGGGTTTAGGAAGTCTTAGACAATAGTAACAGAGGGAGCAAGAGCAAAGAATAGAAAAAAGCAAGAAGAGAGCAATCAAGACTAGAGTATGATTTCTATTTTCTTCAATTTATTGTTCTATGCTCACTACACTATGTCATTCTAAACATTTCAATTCTAGGATGTAATTTTGATGGTTGGAATCCTTAATTTTTGTGTTTTGATTAATTTATTTTGATGTTCTATTTCATACTTTATGTTCTTATTGCTTTTCATTTATTGGCCATAGATAGGAAGATCTTAGATTGTTGAACTAACTCGAAAGAGAGGTTTGATGGTTTGATCATCATTGTATAGACCTAGATAGATCAAGTGAACTCTGAGGTCATTGAATTTATAGGAGGTTTCATGTGAATTCTGATTTTACTGAATTAGTTATTTTGTTGTACACCTTGGAAGAGGGTATTGGGAACTTAACCAATAGATATTAAAATAGCCCAAGAGGGAGTTTTAATTACAAGTACTAGAACCTACAAAACTAAAAGGTAGATTAATTGAAATAAGAATTGAAGGGTATTACATGAGATTTTATTATCCTAGAAACTTGATTGATACAATTTTCAAATCCAGCATTCTTTTAATTTAAATTGGATTTAAGCTTACAACATTGACACTTGATTTACAGCCTTAATAAGATTGATATTGATAGTAGTTTGAGATTTAGGATTGTTGGCATTTAACCGTTTCCTGAGAACAATATCCAGTTTACTATCAATTATTACTGTTGCGATATTATACACCTATAGGTAACCAACAAGTTTTCGACACCGTTGCCAAAGAACAATGTATGATAATCTTAGAACCAACTGAACTTGGTTAAATCTTAATTGAGACAATTTTTCTTTTTATTTTTATTGTCTTTTCTTTTATTCTTTAATTCATTGGATACATTTGATCTCTTTTTGTTTTGCTTGTGGTGTTTTAGTTGTTGACGAGTAGAGACTCAACTGAGTTGAGTAATCCTGGCCTGTCAAAGACACTTTGACAAATCCAATTGGAGATTAGAGGTCATATATTTGATATGGCTAAAAGTAGCAGATGTGCTATTGGCAATGAGGGTGAAGCACTACTCCGGGACTTTTTCAAGCTTGTGTTGAATAACAATTTCTCTTGAATTGCAAGAATGCCCATAAATGCCAATAATTTTGAGCTGAAGCCATCCCGAATCATTATGGTGTAGCAATAACAGTTTGGGGGTTTGGCTACAAAAGATCCAATAGCACACTTGAATTCTTTCATGGAGATTTGTGATGTAATCAAGATGAATGGATGACAGAAGATCAACTAAGATTAAGGCTTTTTCCCTTTTCTTTAAGGAATAAGGCAAGGATATGGCCTTAGACTCTCTTATTAGGTAGCATCACCATTTGGGAGAAGATGGGTCAAAAGCTTCTTTAGAAACATTTCACTCTAGCTAAAGTGCACCACCTTCGGGGTGAGATAAGTTCTTCCAAGCAATTGTATTTTGAATCTTTTCATGCAACTTGGGAGAGATTCAAAGATTTATTGAGAAGATTCCTCAACATGGTTATCTCCCATGGCTCCAAGTTCAGATGTTTTACAGTGGTTTGACACAACTCATTGAAGGTATCGTAGCCAACACCTATGGACATGGTACAAAATGAAGATTAGTAAAACGAGTTGGCATCTATATGGTTGATGAAATTACAGTTTTACAAGCTCAAAACATCCATGACTCACCAGACGAATTTATGAGATGGGAATCTTGGAAGTGGATAGTTTTAGGCTCCTCAAAATCAATCAATCCTAGCGATAGTTGAAGCACATAACGCTTCCTTAAAGAAGAAACATCCATAGAGCAGTTGAATACAATAAACCATTTTAGCAAGTTTTAGGGACAACAACATGGAAACTTTGTTCCTAGGTGCTACCATCCAAGTGTTCATAATCATGAGAGTTTCTCATATGCCAATAATAAGAATGTACAGCAAGCACTGCCGGGAGTATGAGGAGTCTGTTTTGTTCTATTCAAGTACCACGATAGTTGTTAACAACCCCGCAAGTGTACGGGATCGCAATAGTAATAACCGGTGAGACCGGATATCATCCTCAGGGAATGTATAAAAATCAACTATCTAAAAGCCCAATTTACTATCAATTTAAACTTTATTAAAGATACAAATTCAATTGGTTAAGAATTAGAATTACACTCTTAAAAACAGTCAAATATAAAACTGAAAAGTAAATTATTGAAAACTCTTTAGATTAAATTATCTAGGATAGTAAACTTTCTTGTGATCACCTTCAATTCCTATTTCGATTAATCAAATTCCTTTGTTCTGTAGGTTCTAGCACTAGTCATC
>JAJIYU010009789.1:0-16696 GCA_030144865.1 Tinospora cordifolia | reverse complement strand
GTGTTTTGGACACCCAATAACCATTTAAATACATAAATCAGTTAGGAAATGGTTGTTTACATCATTTACTCATCAAAATCCATTGATTCAAGCCTAAAAACGGGATTCACTCTCAATGAGATCACTCCTTCATTTCAACAACCAAATAACCATCCTAAATCTATCATACTAGTGTCCAAACACACAAATAAGGGAAATACACAACAACTTATTCCATTGCCTTAATTTCCAACCATTAAACTCACAATAGCAAGTTCAAAAACGGATCTTAATCACTTTGATTCACAAGCTATTGATAAATACTCTTAGATGAGCTCAAAAATTAAAGAAAACTCAAAGAAAATCACAAAACATACCTTGAATCGCTCTCCCGTCGCTCCTCTCCGAATCCCAAGAAATTTCAGTGCAAATGAGAAATTTTGCGCTTGAAAGGTATATATAACTCGCACACGGACCGCGGTCGTCACTTTTTGGACCTCGGTCATTGGACAGATTTCTCTTCATGGACCTCAGTCTTCACTTTATGGACCTCGGTCATTCCTTTATGGACCGCGGTCATCACTTCAAGGACCGCGGTCACCAATGTGACCAAGTTCTTGTTTCTGCCATTTTTCCACTGTTGACTGCGGTCGGCTATTAATGACCACGGTCCACAGTGTTCTACACATTTTCTGGGTTTTCACATTCACGGACCGCGGTCGGCAGCAAGACACTTGTTTTTTAACACTTTTTCGCGCACGTTTCTAGCTATCCGAATGTTCTAATAAATTTTATCTTGATTAAATATCATATAATGATACTTAAAAACAAGTTTCCACTCATTTTTATATTTATTTTGAATTTTTAAAAATTCATGTTGACGTAGATACATTATAAAACCTAGGGTGATCACAAAATCCTATGCCCAATAACAACTTAAACAAAACTTAGAAGAATAAACTAATAAGTTGTTGAACAAATAGAGAACCTAGAAACATGAAACTAGAGTCTAGATAGTACGAATGAAAAGAAAGGTTTGGAAATACAAACTTGATGAATGAATATGAACAGGACAACTATCTTCTTAAAGTTTGAAAAAACATTTTGTATCCCGAGGATAAGGTTAGATGGGTTGTGTATGCCAGATTACGATTCTCTTAAGTCTTTTGTGTGATACCTTATCAGATACTAAAATGGTTTTTGACTTGTACATAATGGATGGATCCAAGAGATATGCTACCAGGGCTGCAACGTCTGACGAAACTGAACAGCGAGAGTAGGAGACTCCTATTGTTATGGAAGCTTGAATGGAAAACATGATGAATGAAGTCACTCGGAGGGTCATAGACCAAATCATGAGGGCCTACCTCAAATGATACCTCAAGCGACACCACAACCGTAGGAACCTGAACCAATTCCTGCATAGTAGCTAGTGCCTGCACTCGAGGTTCTGGATCATTGGAGGGCACAGGAACACCTGGAGGATGAAAAGTAGAGGAAAATGCTGATGGACTTACAAAAGATCCACCCTCCTTAGTTTGATGGTATCGCTGATTGCATCATTACTGATCACTAGTACCAAGAAATGGAGGAACATCTTAATGTGTTGAAGGTGATAGGATCGCATAGAGTAGCACCAACCACCCACACTTCAAGGGACCAGCCAGAAGTTGGTAGAATACGATGAAAATGGATCTTAACATTAATGTTGAAATAATGAGCTAGAAAGAATTAAGGAGGTTTTGTATGAGAAATTCTTTTTGGAGGACACACCAAGGAAGCTATAGGAAAATTTCGTCCGACTAAATTACAAGGACCTAACTGTAACTAAATATGAAAGGAAGTTCATTGAGCTAGCCAAATTCTCATCAGATATGATCAAAAAAGCGAAAATGAAAGTAAATCATTTTGCACAGGGTCTCAAGATGGAGATCCAGAAGATAATAATGACTTTAGGCTTAAAAATGTATAGAGAAATTTTAGAGAAGACTTTAACACTAGAACAAAAGCTAAACCTAGAGTAGAGATTGAGGGTAGAAACAAAAAACCCAAAAATAAAAAAGACAACCAAAGGGCCTAGAAAAAGAACAAGAGTTGTGGGAAAACACTACAGACTCAAAAACATGGGCAGTCGAAAGATGAAGCAAAAGATCAGGCGAAGAGGCAAGGACTGTGCTACTTGTGCAGGGAAAGGGGCCACATAGCAAGAAATTGGCCAACTACACAAGCTCAGGCTCCTCACCAACAACAACCATAGAACAATCAAGGAGGAGGTCAGAATGGTCATCTTCAAGGCAGACAACAACAACAAAATGCCAATCAGAGGCAAAACCAGGGCCGTGGTCAAAACCAAGCCAAAATGTTTGTTGTTGTCAAGGCTCAGGAAGAGCAAGTCCTTGTTGTGGAAGGTATGTTCCTATTATCTAATGTTGTTGTAAGGCTGTTATACGATTTGGGTGCCTTGAAATCTTTCATCTCTAAAGAACTAGCTGATAAGCTACAACTTATAACAAAAACACAACCCATAACTTTGAATGTGTCTACACCAATAGGGACCACTGTTATTTCTAAAAAAATGAATAGTTTGTGACCTAAGGTTTGGGGATGAATTAATCTCTGTCGACCTATGTACTTTACCATTTTATGGATATGATGTGATCTTGGAGATGGACTGGTTAGACCAGTATCAGGCACAGATAGATTGTCCTAAGAGACAAGCAATCATAACCCTACCTTTGAGGGAAACCTACAGAATCAATGGTGGCATGAAGAGACTACCAAGAAGTCCAACAATCGTTATGATGAACTGCCTGAGAAATAAAGATGAGTTCGAGAAACTCTATGAGGAAGACCTTATAGAGCAAAGGGGAATCCAGGACATAGTAGTAGTTAGTGAGTACGAAGACATATTCCCAAATTACTTAGCCAAACTACCACCTGCTAGAGAAGTAGAGTTCAAGATTGAACTTCACATTAGAACCAACCCTATGGACATACCGCCTTACAAGATGGCACCAGTGGAGCTTATCGAGTTAAAAACTTAGCTAGACAAGCTCTGATAAAAAGGATTCATCAAGCCAATCAAATCACCATGGGGAGCTCCGATATTATACGTAAAGAAGAAATATGGGTTTATGAGGCTATGTAAACTAGGCAACTATAAAGAACAAATATCCCCTACCAAGGATTGATGGCCTATTCGATCAATTAAGAGGAGCCACTCATTTCTTAAAGATTGATCTTAGGTTGGGATATCATCAGATGAGAATTAGGGAGTCTGATATACATAAAATGACCTTCAGAACACGATATGTACACTTTGAGTTCACTGTGATGCCATTTAGTTTGACCAATGCCCCAACAACGTTCATGGATTTGATGAACCGAGTATTTTGACAATACCTTGACTAGCTTGTGGTGGTATTCATAGATGACATCCTAATTTACTCTAAGTTAGAGGTTGAACACTTAAAACACTTGAGATTGGTATTGGAAACCCTTAGAAGACACCAATTGTATGCCAATTTTAGCAAATGTGAATTCTGGATGAAGATGCTCAAGTCCCTTGGCCATGTAGTATCAGTAGAAGGATCTTTGTAGATATGGAAAAGGTGGAAGCGGTTATGGACTGGAAAGAACCAAAGACAGTTGCAAAGATCAAAAGTTTCTTAAGCCTAGTTGGATATTACCAAAGATTCATCTAAAACTTCTCCAAGTTAGCTGAACCCATGACTAAGTTGATCAAAAAGGAGTTAAGTTCACATGGAATGAGATGTGAACAAGCTTTCCAAGAACTAAAGAGGAGATTGACTATGGCCCCCATCTTAGCCACTCCATTTCATGGTATTACCTATGTTCTGTGCATAGATACTTCGCAGAATGGGTTAGGTGCAGTCTTAATGCAAGAAGGAAAGGTTGTTGCTTATGCCTTGCAACAACTAAAGATCCATGAGTAGAACTACCCAACACATGACTTAGAGCTAACGACTACAGTGTTTGCTCTGAAGATCTGGAAACACTATCTTTATGGTGAGAAGTTCGATTTGTATTTAGATCACAAGAGTTTGAAGTACATCTACACCCAGAAAGAGTTGAACCTCAGGCAACAAAGATGGATGAAGTTCCTTAAGGACTATGATTTTCAACTATACTACCATTTGGGGAAGGCCATTGTGGTGGCCGATGCCTTGAGTAGGAAGTTAAACAAACAGGAGGAAAAAAGGGCTAGATGTATCGGTTGATTGAACACTTTAGGTTGGGAGTGACCTTGAATGACAAACAAACTTATCTCTACAGCATGTCTTGCCAACCGAATCTTTTGCATCAAATTAGGGACAACAAAGCCAAGACAAATAGCTCACAAGCCTGATAGAAGGAGTTGAATGGGGTAAGTATACTGATTTCAGGTTAAATACTGAGAATTCCCTAAAACTTGGAGATAAAATTTGTGTACCTCAAAATGGACAAAGTAAGCAATCCATACTTGATGGAGCCTATCTAACTAAGTATATGATGCATCCTGGTGGTGACAAGATGTAGCAAAACCTTAGAAAGACTTAATAGTGGTGAGGAATGAAGAAAGATGTGGCTAAATATGTCTCCAAGTGCTTAACCTATCAGTAGGCGAAGGCTGAACATCGGAAGCCCTCTAGAATGTTACAACTACTCCCATCCCTGAATGAAATTGGGATAACATTGCCGTAGATTTTGTTAGTGGGTTACCTAGGAACTAGAAAGAAGAAGATATTGTATGGGTAACTATGGATCATCTCACTTAAATGGCTCACTTCCTGCTAATTAGGTCCACGGACCAAGTTAGTATGTTGGGAGAACTCTATATAAAAGAGATAGTAAGACTTCATGGTGTGCCCAAGACAATAGTATTTGACCAAGACTCTCGATTCACTTTACAGTTCTGGTAGAATCAACAGAAGGAGTTGGGCATCAAACTCATCATGAGTACTGCATTTCACCCTCAAACTGATGGTTAGTCTAAGAAACTTATTCAGACACTAGAATACATATTGAGGTCTTGTGTTCTTGACTTTAAAGAAAACTGGAGCAAGTTCCTGCACCTGGTGGAATTTGCCTATAACAACAATTATCAGGCCAATATAAGGATAACTCCATATGAAGTTCTCTATGGAAGGCCTTGCAAATCACTAACTTATTGGACTAAACTTGAGGATCATGTGCTTACTAGGCCAGACTTTGTAGAAGCAATGAATAACCAAGTCAAACTGGTACAAAAGAGATTGACCACAGCATAGAGTCGGCAAAAGAGTTATGCAGACAAGAGGAGGAGACCCCTATAGTTTCAAACAGGAGACAAGATATTCTTGAGGATAAGTCCTCAGAAAGGGATGAAGCGGTTTGGATATAAGGGGAAGCAATTGCCCAGATTCGTTAGTCCATTTGAGATACTTAGAAGAATCGAAGAATACACGTACGAGTTAGACCTACCAAACCAAATGACCTCAGCATAGAACGTGTTCGACGTATCAATGCTGAAAAGAATGAACCTGAGAATGAAAGATATTCCCTTAGTCAAAGTCTTTTGGAAGCATCATGGAGTTGAGGAGGCCACCTGGGAGTTGGAAAGTGAAATGAAGGTGAAGTATCCACACCTTTTTAGTGGGAATACCTGAGAAAATGACACTAGAATGAATGTATACAAATTTTGAGGACAAAATTCTTTTTGAAGAGGTTAAGTTGTAATACTCTGAAAAATTTGTACGAAATGAAATGAAATGATTCCCTTTAATTATATGTCCAATTAATTCAGAAGAAGTCTATTTGCTTAAAAAGTTTCAGTGAAATGAGGAATAAAATGAAACAAAGAAAAATTTATGAAAATTGAGGTGCAACATTATTGAAGCTTAAATGATAAATGAAATTAATTCATTAGAAGTTCATTTGTCAATATGGGTGTCATAAGAAGGGAATTAGAAAATTGTTCAAAAGCGTGGTCTTATGTGAGTGAAAATACAAAATAAAAACATTGACACACATAGTGGTGCATCCCACAAGAATGCAGAAGGAATGGAAAATAGAAACATTTACATGATATCTCATCCAAGAGAAAAAGGAAAGATGAAAAATTAGAAAGTCTCAAAACCATGTTGCTTACATGTGTGCATAAAGAAAACAAAATAGAAAGTCTGAAATATTAGAAGGTTGCCCATGAGCACACACGAAAACCAAGAATGGAAGTTTTCAATATTAGAAGGTTGCCCATGAGCACACCAAAGAAACCAAGAATGGGAGTTTCCAATATTAGAAGGTTCCACAAATAGAAGTTTCCATGTGCACACAAGTACTTGAGCCCAAGGAAATAAAATGGGAAAGTTGCTCAAGCCAAGATTGTATTCACACATGAGAAGGAAACTCAATCAAGCTCAAACTTTGTGTTCACACATGAGAAGGAAACTCAATCAAGCTCAAACTTTGTGTTTACACATGAAAAAGAAACTCAAACAAAGCCCAAACTTGGTGTTCACACATGAGAAGGAAACTCAATCAAACTCAAGCAATGTGTTCACACTAGGAAAAGGAAACCCTAATTGCTCACATGCCTAAACCGTGTGCACCATGGGAAATTGGAAAGATTCACATGCCAAAATGTCCACACATGAAAGATGGAAAGATTTCTTATGTGAGCACACCCAAAATCTATATAAAAACCCTCTATGCCCACTGAAAATCTGTATAAAAACCCTTGTGTTCTCATTCTCTTCACCCCAAAGCAAGAGCTGATAAGATCCCTCTTGTTTTCTCTAGCCTCTCTCTTGGCACCTCTTTTCAATTCTTAGTGTGGACAACTCAGTTCCTGTGTGTTCTTGAGGTTTGAACGTGTTGAAGTGTTGCTGGATTCTTGAATTTCAATTCAATTGAGGTAGAAGCTATTTCTAGAGTTTCTACTTTACTGTTTCAAATTAATGAGATATTCATGCATGCTTTATTTTAAGTTTATCATGCATGTTTTTTATTCAATTTATCATGCGTGTTTTAATTCAGTTTAGCATGCAATGTTCAATCATTCATTAAACCCTGCCGCGCTTAGACTTTGCATGCTTAGGTTTATTTTGATATGCGTGAATGTAATGTTTTCATGCTTTGATGTTGATACCATGTTGAATCTTGTTAACTAGTTTATGATTTTTGAATATGAGATTAAATAAAAGATTTTGATATTAAGAGCCACGTACCAGTACAGTGATCCGCAGGGATTGCTGTGGGTGTTCTTTACGTGTAATTTGTTCACATGAGTTAGGTCCCAAAATAATTGGAATATGGGTAAGACCCTAAGTCCAATGAAATTTGGAATAAAGGAATGTCTTTTCACTCGATGGAGGTACTTTGATAAGAACATCAAAGGCTGAAACCCATTTTAGTCTAATTTACAACCGTGACCAAGAAATTGTTTAAAACACGTAATGATTGTAAGTGTTTAATTTGGATGTCTTATTGATTTGAAATAATGATTTAGTTGTTTTAGAATGATCCACTAAGCTTTGTGTTCACCCTTCTGACTTTAAATCTTTCAGGGAATTGATTAACTGAAGATGCATGATCAAGACTTAGAATATCTCTACTTAAAACATTTCTATTTAATTGTAAGAAGATGTTGCCCAAATTTTGATATTTCGTTGTAATAGTTTTATTTGAGTTATAAATTTGATCCTTTATTCAATAAATAAAGAATGTTAAAGATTTCTTTTATCTCTAATTGCTTTGTCTTGTTGTGTTAATTATTTAAATCTAAGTGAGTTAAGTACTTTGAGTATTCAATGAGACTTAGGATAAAAGAACTAGAAAGACAAGTGTGAGTCACTTGTAAAGTAATACTGGCCCAAACCTGCCTTGGTTATGTCCAAATAAGAACTGGGGGGTTTGGGTTGTTATATGTTAATACAAATAACATGCTTACATTCAAATCATTTTTATATATACAATATCATATAAATAACCACGATAAAAAAATACTCGCAGAATACTAACAAATTATTTCGTTGGGCATGTATCTCACTTTCTAGTATACTAATAAGCCACTTCCAAATTTACTGTAAAATTCAGTAATATAATCCATCATTTTATTTAATATATATTTTCATGTGCATCAGTTTTTATTTAATATAAATCAGAAGTTTTGACATAATATCAACATCACATAATACCAAAAATAATTAGTACTCACCACAGTTATTATTCAATCAATTTTCAGTATTTACTCCAAAATCTATGCTTCGATCTACTACAATTATCCTATCATAGAATCATTTCATATGCACTAATCAAATTCAATTCATTTTATGAATAATTTATAATATATTTATTTTTCATACTTAATCCTACATGTGCATTTGACCTCCTGTATCGATGTGTATTAACTCGAATATTGTCAATAACCTTTAAAACTAATTTTCTAATCATATAACATATTTTTTATAGTAGAAATAAAATGAATAGGCTTCCTAAATAAATTTTTATTAATTTTTAAAATTTTTATAAATAACTTAATTAGTTAATCATTCACAAAAAATTCAACTGATATCCAAAATTCATGAATTTGGTGTCGATGGGTACCGATTTTCATTCTCTACATTTTTATGAGATCCAATTAGATTTTATTAAGGTTTAACATACCCAAAAGCCCCCTAAGGGTATTCAACTTTGAATATTTATTCTGGTGTCTATAAGACAAACGAATGAAAACTAACGACATATTTGTGATCTGCGTATCACTAGGAGAATATTGGCATAATTTTTACTGAATTTTTCTCATGGTGGAGTAGTACCCAATTTTTGGGTACTCATATAAAACACCCCATACATTAAAAACTATACCCCTGAGATCGAAGTATGTGACTTATTTAGTATTTTTGTAATAAGAATTGGGCAAAATAACTTACCTATATGTTAAATCTGACAAAAAACTAGATCTTCTTCCTGTTCTTCTCTATTTCCTTTCGTGTTAGCATTCTTGATTCTATTCCTCAATTGCGTGCTCGGGGCAATCCAAGTGAAAAATGAGAGAAAGAAGCTCAATTTAAACTATCCTCCATCACGTGCTTACTTACATATGTATGTTGTCCAATGAAATTACTCAACTATCCCTATAATTAGACATCCACCGTCACACATTTTTATATGTTCATGTGGCCTAAATTCATCCCACCCATCCTCATGCTTCACGTAGTGAAGAAATGTTCCTGACTTTGGCCCCCAGGATAACCCCACTAAGATGTTATATAGATGATACCAATTAAATCTTCCCACTGCTTATATATTATATGTGTGTGTGTATATATATATATATATATATATATCCTCCCCTTCATATTCATCTTTAATTATTATTTTATTTACTTTTAATTTTTATTTTTTCCATTACTATTTTTTATACACACAAATTATTTTTTAATAAATAATTTAATTTAATTAATTTATACACATAACATATACATTTAATGCTTGTGTATAATTACACGTATGTCCACGTGTAGTCTATACAAATATATGTATTTATATATATTTACTTCCATTTTAATTAATTTACATGTCAAATTAAAATACAGAGTGTTACACTAATACCCCCTCTCGAGGCTTATAATTAACAAACTAATACAATAAGCACAATAATTATGTATAACCTCCTATAGAATCAACAACCTTTCAGTCAATTAATCTTTCTACTTCTATACGTTGATTATCCAATTGTTAAACCTCTATGTTGAGTTAGTTCAACAATCTGAAATCAATTTATTTGTGGTCAGTAAATATAAAATAGTAATCATACAAAATATAAAACAATACCTCCGAATAGATTAATCAAATAAAAAACAAGGGTTTCTACAATCAAAATTTACATCCTAGAAATATAAATTGCTTAGCCAGACATCATGTAAAGTTTATAGCAACTAGAATTAAACGAATCAAAGACCAACTCAATGATAAGATCTCATTCTTTGTTTTCTCCTTCATCTTTGCTCTCTTTTTCGTGCTCTAGTTGTCAATATAGTAAACTCGAATAATCATACCCTAATACCATGTTTCCATTTATATATGTTACTGAAAAAAACTTAAAACACAAATTATAAAACCCTCAAATTATAACTTATTTGTACTACTGCAGTAGTAATCGTGATAGTGCCAATAATCATAAATTTGCAAAAGTCACAAAATTTGACTCATCCCCATGTTGCTGCGGTACTATACCAAGGTAATGTTTCAACAACAATATTTTTCTCTCTGGTTACGACGGTAATTCTTCTTCTACATTGCATCATGTTCTGGATACCTCAGTATTGATTTATAGTAACGTTTGGCTTGTCCATCATCCTATTCATGCTGATATTATTGCAGTAATATGTTATTCTACTGCAGTAGAAAGTTGGAATCCATCAATTTAAGCCTTTTTCATCTTCTTTCTTCAGTATATTTGTTTCCATCCATCCTAAACCTACACAAATCACTAAGATCGTTTCCCTAGGATTAAATCATAGATAGAAATGCATAGATACTTTATTGAAATTCTCTAAACATGTAATTAACTTGCAATGCTCCTACAAATTCTTACGTACCTAATTATAAGTAAAGACACTTTATTTCCTACCTAAACCCACGCAAAAGATATATACACTACCTAGTATATTGTTAGTATGCAATACAACTTGCAAATACCCCAAACTTAAACTATTGTTCGTCCCCAAACAATGACTCAAAACTTAAATACCATATTATATAAAGTTAAGTTCATTTCACTGATCATTGTAATGTCCATCTTCCATTATTGGCACTGGCTGCTATTTTGGAATCCATTCCTACACTAGTGGTTATCGTACCTCCTGTGGTATCATATGAGGTAATGCCCTCATCTAGTCTATGGACCTCCTAGTGCCCTCATAATCTAGTCTATGGACCACCTAGTGACTTTCGTCATCATGTTCTCCATCTAAGTCTCAGCCATTCTAGTTTATGCCTCCTCTCCTCGCAGTTTAGTCTCGTCAGACATGACAGCTTTGGTAGCGTATTTCTTGGATCCAACCAATATCTAAAGTCAAAAGCCATTTTAGTATCCGATAAGATATCACAACAAGAGAGCTAATAGGAAACAAAACCCATCTTTCGTTATCCTTAGGATACAAGATGTTTTTCTAGACTTGAAAAGATAGCTATCCCGTCCATATTTGTTCAACAAGTTCATTTCTCCAAGTTTTTCATTTTGTTCACACTATCATGACTCTAGGTTCATGCCTCTAGGTTCTTGATTTGTTCAATGGCCTAACAGTTTATTCTTCTAAGTTCTATTGAGGGTTTCAAGGCCCTCTGATGTTGTTGGATATAAGATTTATGGTCTCAAAATTAAATACGTGCGACATAACTTTCATGAATTTAAATAAGCATTGAATGCATTCAATCATACAAGTCCATGCTAGTATAGCAAAATTTCAAGTTTCCATTTATGCGTTTGAGTTCAAGCATCCCATACCACCCTTGCCCATTAACATAGAATTCCACTCGAAGATCTCACTACACCCAAACAATTTTGCAAATGTCTCAACAACTAAAGTTTTCCAAACCCCACTACACATGATTGTACCAGCCATGCATAGGAAAACAAGCTCTTTTAGAGTTATTGATCATTCACCAAACATGACCCGTCATCCTCCAAGTCCAGGATTTCTCCATACCCCTGAATTTCTATGCATCCCATACCCCATAGAAACCAAAGACATAGGATCTTCCCAATCTCGTGTCTTGACCAAAGAAGTGTTTCATTTTCACATGTTTTTAGTATCTAACCTATGTCCTAAAAGTTTCCATTTATAATCCACTGTGCCACCCTTAAAAACACCTAAGTTTCTACCTAAGGTCATTTTTTTAGACCTAAGGTCTCAATTTCTAGTTGAAAGGTTCAACCCTCATCTAGTTCTTGTGCCATTCCTAGCACTATCTTTGTACTTGTATACATTCACCTTACCTTTAATTTCCACATTCTAATTTTCTTGTAGGAAAATAAGTGTGTTCTTCAACTTTGACTATTCATATGAGTTAGTGGGACAACTTCCAGATCGAGTGGCAGGATCGAAGTCTACTTTAATAACCATGCTTTCCTAGATGAGATAACCCATATCCTTTTTAATGTTTAGCTTTACACGGAATAAGACTTACTCATTATTAGCTCAACTTGTAATCTTTGTTTCCAAACCAAACCTTTTGAAAACGTATATTTCCTTTAAAATTTTTTTTTTCCAAAAACAATTTTCATTTTCAAAATAGAAGGTAGGGCTTTCTAAATTTAACTCAAAATAAAGGTATTACCTGATTGAGTTAACTCTTTCTAAAGTTTTCCAAAGACATCTAAAGCCTAGGCTTTGATACCATCTTTGGTATCAAAGTGAAAATCTCATTCTAGCCCAGCAACTACTGCTTAGGCTTTAATACCACCTTTGTAACAACCCGCCTCCCTCGAATTCTATTTTTTCCTTTTCTACTTGCTCGAGAGGGATGATGTGGACCACACCACTCAGTCAAGAGGCGTGTCAGTGTCACAGTTTTTCTATTTTTCACACTTTCCATTCTTATCCCAATTCTCTGAGATTTCTGAGTATTATATAATTAGAAGCTCACAAACATTTCTAAACAAAGCAACGAAAGATTTATTAATTGAATGTAATAGGTACAAAACCTTACTAATGACCTAATTTCATTAATTGGAGATAAATGGCACAAAACCTTAAATTTACTCCATAATTCGAACATGATAATATTTAGAAACAATTGAGTCAAATAATTCCACAACATTAATTATTTTCAAAATTCAAGGTATATAACCTTTGAGTCTATTACAACGAAATAAATCTTAAATAACAAAATTGGGCCAACATGCCCTTACAATTATGCAAACTTTCTAAATTAAATATTTTAAGAAAAATGTAGCCTAAATGGCTATCATGCTACCTTTATTTATGAATTTCCTTATAAGTTAGAAAATGGAAGGGTGAGCACAAAACCTAGTAAATCATTCCAAATATTTAACTTATTATTCTAACAAATAAGACATTTAAGATAAATACTTTTAGACATTATGTGACTCAATCAATTTCTTGTTTAAAGTTGTATTAAAGACCAAAAGGGGTTAACCTCGGTGTTCCCATCAAGATACTTATCCAAGAAGAAAAAAGGCAATCCTTTATGCCAAATTTCGCCAGATTTAAGACCTCACCCAAATATTTTGGGACCTCACCCATGTGAACTAGAAATGAACTCAAAGTTCACATCTTAAGAACACCCACAATAATCCCTGTGGAATACTTTGTCAGTACGTGGTTGTAATCTCATTTAATCTTTCATTAAGTAAAATAAAACTGCAATAACAAACGAACATGATTAAATTCAGCATGTAAGCATAACAAGCATCATAATAACACATAGTATATATGCATACCTAAACATGGAGGTTTAAGCATGACATGCATAATCAATGATGATAAAACTTGTCTATTCAAGCATAAACATCTTATTAAAATCAAAATAATAAGATAAAACTATAACACCCTGATATATTCTCGAATTTTTAAGAATAAGAATATGCGAGATCATAAATGAGTCTATAAAAGTGCTAAGCACATTAAACACCCTACGGTAAAATGGTAATTTGGCCCTCCAGGGATAAAATAGTTAATTCACATGAAAATGAACTGTAGAGCAATACTATATGAAACATTAAATAAATAGGAAGTCAACATGCTCGTTTACAAGTTATGAAGTCAATTATGAAGTTATTATGGAGTCAACAGAGAAAATGCGGAGTTAATGTAGAGTCGTTTATAAAATCAATATGCTTGCCTACAAAGTCAGTACAGAGTCAATGTAGAGTCAATGCAGAATCAATGCAAAGTCAATGTGGAGTCATTGCAGAGTCCATGAGAAGTCAATGTGGAGTCATTGCAAAGTCAATGTTGAGTCATTGCGGAGTCCATGCGAAGTCATTGCGGAGTCAATTCAGAGTCATTGTGAAGTCAATGTGGAGTCACTGCAAAGTCTTCAAGTAATTGCAAAGTCTTTCAAGTCTTTGTGAAGTCATTATGAGTCTTTGAAGTCAATACAAAGTCTTTCAAGCCAATGAAAAGTCTTTCGAATCATCATGGAGTCAATATTATAAGTAAATATGTATATATAAGATCATTTCTAGTATACAAATAAACTATATGATCATTTGTAGGTTGAAAACTCATATGCAAATGATTTCTGGATAAGTAAAAAATTCAGGTGGAGATGACTGTCCACTTTCTCCAATATTATTTTAGTCTCGAATATAATCATGACTGTGTGTTTACTATTTTATGATCTTAGAAGCATGCTAGGAATGTAATAATACTTTGTTGTATGACTACCTGCCTAGAACACTTTGACAGCATGTCATGTGATTCTTGTCATCCAATACTATCTCAAGAATATGCCATTGATGTTCCTTGTTGAATAGCATGATTTCATGTGACCTAATGCAAGATAATATATTAGTGTGTTTTATGTATGCATTTATCTATGATAATAATATTAATGTGCATGCTAGTGGTCACTAAGTGAAGATGATTAAGAGTCTAACCATATATTGGGGCAATGATAAAGATACTGTGGCAGTATTCTGGTATCATCGTGGGTATTTCCCCAACCTAGGCGGGTGTTGATGCTACTGTGGCAGTAATATGATGGGACTAAGGATCAAGTGAGACCTTGTAACACTTCGGAATGCTGCGAGAGTACCACATCACGAGCGAATAATTAGAGAAAAATTTTGCATGGCGGTAATTAAATTGAATATTGATTTGTTCGATTGAATTTATTAAATTAAAGAATTAAAATGTGGGTAGGCGTATAAAAGCTTATAATAAGGAAATCATATTATTAATATATGTTTATAAACCCATAATAGGATTTAATGTGTTTAGAAATTAACTATAAAATTATAATAAAGTTTTATGTATAATGAAATGATTAAAGAGTACATGATATGAATATATTTATAGACAAAGAGAAAGAAAAACATAATATGGTGACTTTATCATAAGGTTTATTATATAGGTATATGCACCACCTACATGATTAGAAAATAAAATAAAATACATAAATCTTGGTGTGTAACGGGAGCTATGTTGGCGTATAGAAGACGCCGGAACAGGAGAAGGAACTAGAAAATTTGGGCGTTGTGTAGTCGGTGGAGAGGTATGGAAGAATGAAGAAGTTTCAGGAGTGGCTGCTACGTATTGGTGGTTGTTGCGGGCCGAAATGAAGAAGAAGAGGAAACAGAGAGAGACTGCTCTGTTTTGGGTGCTGTAGCGCGGACAAAAGAAGGAAGAAACAGAGAAGACCAGCAACGGTGCCCTGTTTTCGTTACTGCGGCTGTTGCTATGTTGAAGAGGAAGAGCGAGGCAGTGAGACGAAACAGAGAAAGCAGAGCAAGCTCTGTTCTATGTAACGGCAGCTGCTCGGTGGTTGCTGCTAGCCGGAAAGAGGAACGAAGAAGATGAAGAAGAAAACAAAAGAACAAAAAAATAAGAGAAAGCTTGCTGCTGCAACTCTTGTTGCTGGCTGGAAGAAGAAGAATAGAGGAAGGGAAGAAGCAGCTGCTGCTGGTGAACCATGCGCGGATGGACACCGTTTGCTTCTGCAGCTGGTTTCTTCTACTGCTACCACGACCGAACGAGCAGGGCGTTGAATTATTGGATTCTGGTTGATGCAGTTGATGAAGCTGAAGAGAAGAAACAGAAGAACCAGAGCAATGCTCTATTCTGTGATGGCAGCTGCTGCTGTGAGATGCCGATGCTGCGATTACTACTGCTACTGCTGCCGAATGAAGAGGATGATGATTCGAACGGTGGAATATTTCAGTGTGCTGGTACGTGTGTGGACTGCTGCTGCTGCTAACGTCGCTGAATAGAGGAGAAGAGGATGGTTAGTGGTGTGATGAACAGAGAGAAGAAAGCAGCGTCTGAGCTACTGCTACTGCATGCTGCTGCTCATGTATTGGCGGAAAAAGGAAGAAGAAGTAGCAGCTGGGGCTGTTGTCCGTGATGATGTCCAGTGAACAACCGAAGATAAATTTTGAATGTTGAAAGCTGGAAGCTCGGCTGCTGCAATGAAAACAGGGGCAACTTAGTTTAAGTTTGGTGCACCGTGTGTGTGTGTGTTGATGATGGAACAATGAACAAAGGAACGAGAGAGAGGGAGATGAGGGCCATTGCAGCTGCTGCTGCTTGTTTGTAGTTGCTGGTGTGGACGGAACAAGGAACGAAACAGAGCAACACAATTGGGCTACTACTGCTGTTAGTTGAAGAAGGCTGGAACCGTATAATTGGAGTGTGCATTGGGCAGATTACGTGTGCAGTGGTGACTAATCGAGATGAGTGTGGAACCGTATAATTGGAGTGTGCATTGGGCAGATTACGTGTGCAGTGGTGACTAATCGAGATGAGTGTTTGCGTGAAGTGAATTCAGCTGTCGTGGTGGTTAGTCTTTCATCAACTAGTGAGTTACCAAATCATGAGGTAAGGAAACTAATAGATTGCTATTTTGGAATTAAGCATGTTTGTTGGGTAATCATAGTATAATGAGCATATTAATATAGATTAAAGAATACTATAAGATAATATAGAAAAGAATGTTCTAGATAAGATTAAATATGAATTAAGGATTTAGACAAATGTTATCTATC
>JAJIYU010009788.1:0-16749 GCA_030144865.1 Tinospora cordifolia | reverse complement strand
AATTATTCATAACTCTGATAATGAAGTAATGTTTTCAGATGTATTGTATTTAAATTTTATCTCTTGAATATGAACTGTTAAAACTAACAGATAAATGAAGAAAAGAAAAAGTAATATCCTCAGTTCTCAGATAGAAAACAGGACTGACTGCACTCAAAAGAAATGAAGTCTCAAGCTACAAGACCACCACGTCACCTATGACATATGTTATAGAGAAAGAACGGGAGCTGGGGGTGTTACATTACCACTATTTAATTTAAGGCTCATTTCAATAATTAGGCTAGATGGCTATGTAATATCAGTCATGTGTGACATTTATTCTTTAAACTATGGTGTGCACATTTTGATTTTGTATATATAAAAGTTGCCTCTCTATGAATTCTTCAAAATTAAAAATTTTTATAAATTAATTTTGGACACTTGATTACTAAGTTCCCATACTAGGTTCCATTCCAAATACTTATTTTGAATTTTTCTTAGTTCTCTTGAAATTTTCAAAATTTCATCCAATTAATCATAAAATAATTGAAAATTTAGCAAATTAATCATTCCTCTGCACTTTTTGAGCCTAATTGATTTTTGTAATATTCCTAACACTTAAAGATAATTTTCCTATTTATTTATATACTTTTTGTCTTTCAAAATATTTTTTTAATTACGTTCAAATACTTTACTTAAATGGGTAAAATTACAAAAAATTGAAAAAAAATTCATGTGTTTTTATTAAAAATGTGAGAAAATGCATTGGAGTGTACACATTGTATCTATCAACTCCATATTAAAAATACGGGTCGTTACATGTCAGCTATAAAATTTCAACATGGAGTAGTTCTTTTTGACATGAACCTATTCCAATAATAATAATAATAATAATAATAATAATAATAATAATAATAATAATAATAATAATAATAATTATTATTATTATTATTATTATTATTATTATTATTAATGAAAACCAATTTTGGAGGACTTTAATATCACAAAAAATAATCTGTGACGTTAAACACCAATGGATTGGTTAAAATTGTCAAATAAATTTTGTAGTTTCAGTATAATAAATAGCAAAAAGATTTAACCTTTTAATATGAAATGATTTAACCTTTTAATATGAAATGAATTATGAACTTTGGTTTTAAAAAATTTAATATTGAAGCTAACTGTAAAATTTGATTACAAACTTTTATTTTTAGATAAATGTATTTTTTTCTAGCTTTGAGAATATTTTTGAAGCTAAATATCTACATCACCTACAGAAAAATGAAGCTCAATATACATTTTGGCTAGAAACTTTTATTTATAGATAAAAATATTATTACTTACAAAATAATAGAGAGGCTAACCGTAAACTTTGGCAATAAATATTTGTTAGTATCAAATTAATTTTGAAGCTAAATATATTTTTTAGCTATGAACTTTTATTTTTAGGTAAATATATTTTTCAGATAAAAAATTATTTATAAAGTTAAATATACACTTAGTTAGAAAAATACTATTGAAGTCAAATAAAAACATTGGCTGCAAGCAATTATATCCTAATGGATTTTAGCTTAATTTAATACATCCCTTATAAAGTTTTGGCAAGCAATTCTATCCCTTAATAAAGTTTTAGTAAATGCAATAATAATTTAATAATTTAATATATCCTTCATTATAATGTTGTATCTTTATTATATTAGCTTTGTTTACCCACGCAAAAATGACTTTTTAATGTGTTTTCTTGAATTATTTTAGCATCGCCTCATTTAATTTATATAAACTCAAAATAATATGAAGAGCTGTACATAATTCAAAAAAGCAAATTGAATATCAATTAATCTTTAATTATAAAGAAGGGTTTAGTCTAAAAGAAAAGACACAATTATTTTTCTTTTTTCTTTTTTCTTTTAACAAAACTCAAAGAAACATATATTACTGAAATAAAAATAAAAATAAAAAGAGTCATGTACAAATTAACACTTTTGTTTTTATATCCTTGATGGTACTCCACGCCCATTGTAATCCACGCCCATGGAAACCGTGCATTAGTGGTTCCTCCTTTTCCTTTCTTGAGACAAAATAGGTCACGCGGACTTTCAAATCATAGTCCAGTCACTAATATCAAGTGGTTCACAATCCACTCATATTCTATAATCTAAATCCAAGCAGCTCAAAATCGACAAGAAATAAACAGCAAGTGTTAGGCAATAAAAATGATTAAATTAACCTATGTATAGCCACTAGATAAGTATGGGACAACTATATATATGGCCGAGGAACCTCAGGAGAGGCTATCCAACTCACTCTTCTATAATTCTCTTCCATCAAATTTCTCTAGCTAGCAACTCTTAATATTTATAAGATCATATTTTGAAGACATGGCAAAAGTATTGCAAATCATCTTTGCTCTTTCCCTTCTTTCACTCATCTTTTTTATTGATGATGCATTTGCAAGGACTATGCTTTTTAATGGTCAAACTCTATATGCAGAGCAATCTCTTGACAATGGTCGATATACATTTGCAATGCAAAATGATTGTAACCTGGTGTTGTACAATGGCGGTTTTCCAATTTGGGCATCTAATACTTATGGTAAAGGACGTGGATGTAAGGTTACCCTACAAAACAATGGCAACCTTGCCATCTTCACTGCATTTGGAGCAAACATTTGGAATAGTGATTCTCGCAAGGGACAAGGCTCTTATCAATTGATCTTAGAAGATGATGGAAATGTTGTGATCTACAAAAGTAATGGAGGCCTTATTTGGTCCACCAACACTAATGCTGAGTCCAAAGTAATTAGTCTTTCCCACTAAATTACTTATATATGCCAACAAACTTAGAATTTTCCAACATATATTCAAGTTGTGTGCTATTAGTTGATCCAACATATATCTTGTTTTAATCCCCCAAGTTCTATGTGTGGGGTGTGTGTGTGTGTGAGGCTTGGCTCTGCATGGTCCAAATAAAAGAGCTAGCTATCTTCTTATATGTATCTTGCAATTTATATTTGTGAGAATAAAATAAGTTCGAAAAAAAATTGTTATAAATAGGTTCATTTTAGGGCAATTTCGGGTTGGGAGGGTCAATCAATGTTGCTTTAGACGCTTAACCATCACCTTTTTGTATTTGGTTTTCTTTATGTTCATTTTTAATGTTTTGTTCTTTGCTTTTAGTCTTCGAAGATATGCAAACACATGCAATGGAGGATACCAAGATAAGATACCAAATATGGTTTGAAAGATCTAGTCCATGTGGTGCACCAACATATAAATCCAATATTAATAAAAAATTATAATAAAAAGTTTTTTGTTGAGTAATCGCTTTTAACTATATGACCACAATCTCAACTTCAATGCTTTCACTTTGTCTGACACAAACTTAAATATAATTAAGTTTATATACTCGCATCATGTGAAAGTATGCATAATCGTAACTTTTTATTTAAAAATTATAAAATTATTATTTTGTGAAAACTTGAAAACTTGAGACTAGATGAAGAGAGATGACCAAGAAAACAATATATATATATATAGTAATTTCAGTACCAACTTAGTTTTTAATCAAGATGAGAAAAGAAAGCACATTCCTTCGGATCAAAGTTAAGTTTAACATGACTTAACTTCGTTTCTTTTGTCGATACTATTTGGGTTGACTTTAGGGTGGAGTGATTTTGTGGTCTTGCAAGGTTGATGCTCAAACTAAGAGGTGTCCTTGAACTATTTCCTAAACTAATGGATGTCTCATCCAATAAAAAAAATACCAATGATAGTTTTTTCGATTTTAATGTCAACTATAAGCAAGAAAGTGTTTGAAAGGTCTAATGTCTATAAGTGACCATACATTATTGTCTTAACTAAGATAGTACTTGTGATATGTCTAGGATGATCTACTTAGCTTTTTTGAGCTTTTTTTTTTTCATTTTTCAAGTGCTTTTGATTAGAGTGGAGTTAAACTCTCTTAATAATTGTTCCAAGGTGAGTGGCCTCATTGAGAGAGTACTAGAGAACTTTGTTTAGGTTTGGCCAATGAGTCTTATGTTATTTCAGTTTATGCTTTAGTTATTTGAACTCAAAGATGATGTAATAGCCAAATCACCCAAACCTATCTTATTTTAGTAATTGAAAGCGAACACATGATATCTTGATTAATTATTTGTTTCATATCTCTTACTATATCTCGATTATTGATATTTTTTTACAACCTATGAACCTTTGTAGTATTATGTGGATGACGTAACATCATATCCTTCTATTGACCCCATCCATGCAATTTAATGTACTTTGTAGTAAATGTTTGCACCTGAGAGTATTATGATAATTTAGCCATAGTGCGTTGGGTGATTGAAGGGTGAAGAGTTTTGAAGAAAAACTAAGTAGCAACAGGAGGAGAACTGATAAGAACAAACCTTAATGATTCCACTAAGGTCAACTTGCCCACTTTTCCTTACATGGGAGGAAAGACTATCCCATTTAGCTAGAGGGGAACAAAAGGAAATGAGTCAAAAAGTTAGAAGAAAGAAAGGAAGAAAGCAAGATAATGAAGGTTGTTTGTAAATTGCTTGGTACTTGGTAACTTGAATGTTGTAGGCACCACCAATTCATCAACATATTGCCCAAAAAGAAAAGAATAACTCATTTGTCCAATCCATGTTTGTCATAGGATTGTCGGTGACTCAGAGGATTAGACCTAGCGTTTAGCTCTTAGCATAATACCATCGCTTACACTTTAGGTAAAGTTTGAGGTGGAGTGTTGAGTTTAAGTCATCGAAGGTGAAGGTGGGCCACCCTCGTTCTGACCAAAGGAACGTGCCACCGATGATGGCTCTCCAGGTGTGTTACGACTAAGCCGACCAAGGGCTAACTTCATCCTTGCTAAGATATGGCATATTGCTTAGGGGACAAACAACTACAAACCAAACCTAAAGGTCCCAATATATGTCACCACCATATCCTTAGGTGGACAAGTCGGCTTTGACCTGTCCTAGGTACAACCAGCTCTATTGTGCTTGACACATTGTGGAAGTTCTTAAGGAAATAAATTTTAGCCTAGTAAACCTATAAGGAAAAAGATTGGTCGTGAAACCGTCATCCTCCATCTCATCCATTCTTTCCATCTTTCTTGACATACAATTAAGATCTTCATCTTCTTCTGTCACATCCTCAAGGACCATATAGTAGGTAGAGTGTAAGTGCTTGGCCTAGGGGCGAGTTGTGCCAACTCGACACAAGTAAGAAAAGGAGAAAAATCTAGAACTTCAAACTTGTTTGAGGAAATAGATTGGTCACTGAGGGGTTTATCATACAACTATCTATAGGGGTGAACTGGCCCTATCCTCCTTGATGATCTAAGCATGACCTCTATGACCTATAATTTATAGTCTCTTACACTTAGACCTTATCTCTCTGGTTGATTTTTCTAAGACATTCTTAATAAAATTGTTCATAAACTCAAACTCAAACATCTCTAGAAGAAAAAACCTTAGTTTAATGGAACTTTAGCCGCTAGGTTTTGAGCGGGCATTTTACCAGAGGTTTCTATTGTATCAATCTACCACCATGTGATTTCTATTCAAGTATAGACTTGGGGGGTGGATGCGGGGCTAATGATTTAATAGGTAAACCTTGCAAAGATCAAGACCACTAGATTTGATTAAACATAAATATCAAGGAGCCAATTAAAGGGCCCAAGCAAACTAGAGCGAGCGGCTCAACAACTACTTGGGAGGATTTTTCGTACAATCACCATAATAATATCTAGTGCATAATAGGGAATAGTGAAGCCACAAAACAATGCATCATATTTGCATGAAATTCGAAGCACTCGTTGATCAAGTTTGATAAAACATTGAAAGCCAAAAATGTTGGGACCCCTTTGATGGCCTGACTAGGACAATGGCTTAATGTGTGAATCAACTTCGTGAACCCATTTGACTCATATTAAGCCTCTACCTTAACACATTAACCATTCGAACAACCATAGTATATATAACAAATATCACATATAATGGAAGACTTAATTAAATAAGTTAGATATTTAGAGGTTATATACACATATATAAAAGTACACGAGTATATACATCAAAAGACCATACAAATACCCAACTCAAAATAAACATATTCAAACCCTGCTAAATGAGTAGACCTTTTACCCTTATCCAACTTGAAATTACCTAAAAATATATATAATAAAGAGTAATGGGCCTAAAAAAACTACAGGGCTTAATGAGTAACAATCCAAACTTCTCACTTAATGCAGATATTTCGAAAACATATGGATATATGCTCAAATGTCATATGATAATTCATAATAGATGTCAATGCAACCATAAGATGATCATGATCATACATCAGTAAAAAAACACAAAAGTTTAACCACAAAACTTTCAAGAGCTAGGTGGTTAATAGCCAAAGACTTGTCTGTTGGCTATTGCTTATATACAATGTCATCGGAGCAACATATAAGCTTACCAAGTCTCATTCACATACCTAGAAAATATTTCGAAAGTCTAAAATAGAGATAAAATCTAATAAACCATGTATCACATGCTAAAAATGCAATGATGCACTTGTATGAACTATTTAACGAAATACACATGCATTGGCAATTAAATTAAAAAAAGTACTCACAAATATATGTGATGTCCTCTATTCTGATCTCAAAAGTCCTTGAGCTTTGAAAACCTTTATCACATCACTTGTGTTAGTTATATAGGTCTACACACTCTTTGCCTATATTCATAGTTTACAATATGATTCAAAGTCAATAGCTTAATCAACTCATTAGTCAACCAGTTCTTATGGGTCATAATATGTTTCATATATTATGGATGACACATCTTTGAGTCAAATCAATCCAATGTTACACAACCACATACTTAGATTACTGTATAGGCTTTATGCATACTCGGTCTATGTACAATGGTCGAACTTGTACAATTTATAGGGACTTCAT
The DNA here is from genome assembly GCA_030144865.1 of Tinospora cordifolia. NCBI lineage: Eukaryota > Viridiplantae > Streptophyta > Magnoliopsida > Ranunculales > Menispermaceae > Tinospora > Tinospora cordifolia. The sequence continues at coordinate 9,816 of JAJIYU010009788.1, read as the reverse complement.
CTTATACTCAATTGTTTCCAAATTTGGTGGAAAGTTTCATCAACTACTCTTGTCTCATTGAGATTTGTCTCAAAGTTTTCTAAATTTGTTAGGCCCCTAATCTATGCTTTCTATTGGACCTCTACCCTATTTCAAAACAAATGTACAATTCGTATTAGATGTTTTTCAATTTTATTGTGACAAATCCACATATTGGAATCCTGTCAAACTTTCCAGAGTGTTACCAAGCTCTTTTTATATCAACTGCAATTTTACTATGGAATTTTTGCACATCTTTGGGTATGCGTTCCAGGTCCAAATGCCATAGTCCATTGCTGCTAGCAACATCTACAACTAGGGTATGTTCATCAATTTGATTTCCCATCTTTCAAAATTTAATTTGCTATTATTTTTGGAATCTGAGTATTTGGGTATTTGCAGGTTCCATAGCCAAATTACAGCCTCATATGACAGTCCTATCCTACATTTTCATATTTTCAAACTATACTAACATGGTTTTTGTCAAACTATACTAACATGGTAGATTTGTGGATTGCTTGTAGCCAATCCACTTGTACATCTCATAAGCAATTTACTAGTGTGTTTCTCATAATATCGCCCATGTATTGTCAATAGCTCAAAATGTTTAGAACATTCTATCCCATGTTTGAAGCTTGGGTTACATGTTCAACTAGTGATCTTTAACCTACAATTTGAATAACTTAATCAATACTAAATCTCTTCATTCTTAGATCAATTTGTTCATCAAATATTAGAGTTTTAAAGTATCGAGACCCCTTCCCTAGGGTTAAGGGCGAGCTGACTTGCACAGTGTCCTGACAAACTCACTCGCCAGCCGAGCTTGCCAAAACACTATTAAGCCTCATTTTTATCCATACACAACATCATCAGAGTAATCACAAGAGATACGAAAGTAGCTAAATAATTAACTACAATAGATTTCTTTTAGGTTAAACAAAAAATATTTATATACAGTCTTATCTATGTAGCAGTAGAGAAAATGTAATAGTCAAAATATCTACAATGTTTTTGTCGGGGCCCTTCTCTAAGCCAAGGGTAGCCTGACTGGCACAATGGCCTGACGAACCCTCTCACCAAGACGAGTTTGCCCGACCATTTTTAAGCCCTTTCCAGATCTCATACAATCAGATGATATCAGAATAACTTGAACACTTAAAAAAAAAGTGATCATCATACAAGCGAAAACATTTTATTACACATTTTTCTAGTCCTGAATATAAGTTTTAACCATTTACACGAGTCTAGTAATGACCAAACATAAGCCCAAAAGAAATAGGGACAAGAATCGTTAGGGGAACTCAGTGATCACAACGCCTTTCTCTTTATCAGCCGCTGCAGAACCTAAAATCATGGTAGGGTAGTGAGCCTAAAATCAACGTGGCTCAGTGAGTAGAAAGATCAACATTTTATCCATAACCAATATTCTAAAATAATGCATGTATGCATGAGTAGTAAAGATGGCATGACAATGGCATAGTGTGAAAGCAGTTGTAAACAGCGTAACAGTTTCAGAAAACATCTCAAATCAATGTCAGTTAAAAACACATCTAGGCCAAGTTAATTCAACAACCAAACCTATGGTCATCGCTCGAGTAAGTCATGAGTCAGGCGTACTGGCCACTCGAGTGGGTCTTAGGCGTACTCCACAAATACTTTAACCCTGTGCTCGAATCCTCGAGTGCGATGACTCGAGTGGGTCGGAAGCTAGGTGCATTGATCATGTGCCAACCCTGCACTCGGACCTCGAGTTTAACCTCAATTACATCAAGTACCCTAACCCCGACGCTCGGACCTCGAGCCTATGGTTTCACTACTGGTGTACATCTAGACGTCTCAAAATCAATCAGATGTATCTAAATCATGTGAAACCATGCCATTTCACAAAAGTTTTATGCAAGGAATAAAAGCCACAGAAAACATCTAAATCAGACTACTCACCTCGGATCCTGCGCACTGATGTCCTGTCAACAACCGGCCCAGTCCCGCAGTACTCTCTCGAATCTGCATCAATCATAACTTAACTCAATTCTACCCATGCAGTGGCTTAATCCACTAATCTCACTGTCCCTAATCAGTCTCGATCGACCCAAGCCATTTCGATCAATCATCCAACCTAGTTGACTCTGGTCAACTGTAGTTAAAGTGGTCACCCTAGGTCATTTGGATCAAAATTGGGTCAAACTCCCCAAATCCCAACACTTAGTCAAATTTTGTGTTATTCACTCTCTTGCACAGCGAGCTTGCCGATTTTTTTGCAATCAATCCATAAGTAGGATTTATGTGAAACTTTTCAAATTTCATCCAGACTGTCTAAAATTTCACCAAACTTTTATTTCATGATTTCTGGACAGCATTTACTAGGGTTTCTAGGTGTAATAACAGAGACTGTAAGAATCTCGTACACCCTTTGATAGGCAGTGACTGTTTGCCTAATTTGACCCACTTATCTATATCAGAACGTTCTAAAATTTAGTAGGCATATTCTAGACATACTTAGGGATATCTCTACCAAATTTCAGCTCAAACTAAGGTTGGTTATTCAATTGACTTTCAGAACATTCAGCCGAATTACAGGAACTTTTCTGGGTTCATAGTTTCCACTACCTTTCTAGTATTCATTCTCCCATTAAACCACCATTCCATGGGCCATTTCTTGTGTCTAATTATAGTATGTAGGTCATAAAACATTCATTTATCAAGAATACTTTGAATCAGTAGCATGTGATACAAAAATCATGCCTATTATTCTATGAATCTCTAGTACATTTTAAAGGAACATAAGAATTTTTTTTTAAGTCCTAGCACTCTAACAAGCATGACATATTTGTAAGTGTAACAAATCATATTCTCAAAGGTTCAAGGTTAGATCTTTATACCTTTCTCGAACCTCTATTATGAGGTCTAAAACGCCTCTGGTTGCAGTCTGAATGGGTGCCTTTAAGTGTTCCAAATATAGCTCCAAATCTGGTCTCAAACTGGTTTCCGTCGGCACTGTTGCAACAGTGAGTCTAATAGTTAAGAGTAGTGGCTTATAAAACATATTAAATGTTCTAGTTTTTGGTTTCTACCACTTGGACACTTGAATACACATGATAAGGGGTAGAATGATGGATTTTACTTTAGGGACAAGCCTTGAATGGTTCAGGTGTGAGCCTTCCTATAGTTACTCCAACACAGTTTCTGTTACACAGTTGCAATAGTGAGTAGATACTAACTTTAAAGGCTAGGAAATCATATGTAAAGTCTTATTTTTCGTCCTCTAACAATTGGATGTTAAAGTACACATGGAACTAAAGAAGATGGACCATCTTACCTCCAAAATGAACTAGAAATGACCAAGGATTCGAAGCTTCAAAGGTGGCTTTATACAGGCTTTTTTGGTTTTCCTGGGTTTAGACACTGCGAACGATACCTTTTCTCAGGGGTTTCAACTCCAAATGGTTCCAAGATGGAGCAAGCTGCTTATGGGACTTTGTAGGTGGTAGTATAAGCTTCAAAACAAGCCAAGATTAAGAAGATTTGGCTAAGAAATGAGGGAGATCCAAGCTTGTGAAGGAGGGTCACAGCTACTATAATTTTCTGGACTTGTGCTCAAAGAGGGGTTTTATTGCATGGGGGGTGCTTGCATGGCAAAATGGGGGTGACATGTGGCCATCCAGGTTGTTCTCAAGCTCTCATGTTGGATGCCTAGTTAACAACATTCATTGGCCACAATTGAGGCCTTGAGTTGATGGTAAAACCATGGGTGCAATACCATGGACTTCCATGGTTTAGTAGCTGAAAAAAACCCAGAAAATTCAAAAATTTGAGCAAAATTCGCTCAAAACGCGCCAAAAACACACAAGAGACAAAACAAAATAGGGGGCTTGGGTTTTGGGGGCGCATGGGCCAGCCAGCAGGTCGGGCTGGCCCATGCGCCAGGTTCGGGAGCTAGGCGCTCTGTCCTTGTCTTCTTGGCCTGAGCCTGCACGGGCTTCCTGCCCGTGCGAGCTGGGCTTTGGCCCGCTGGGAGCCTGGGCTATCGAGGCCCAACGCCTGGGTCCCAGGCCCCCTTATACGTATTTTTTTTTCTTTTTGTTTTTTGCATTTGCCACTCCCTTCCTTATATATATACATCCGAAAATTGCATTTTTTTAAATCATTAAAAATCATTTAATCCATTTCTCATCAAAATCTACAATTATACATAAATATTCTGTTTTGATGTGGATGTGAATGAATGATGGAAAAATATCAAAGTTCAGGGGGTTGTGGAGATTTCGAGATTGAAAATTAAATTTATTTAATACTTAGATGCAAATATTGGAATGTTGGAATGGTCTTATTTAGATAGAAATAATTATTTAAAAGCTAAGGAAGTTTTTGAATGTTTTATTAACTATAAATTATTTTATTTAAATACAAAAAGGAAGTAGGAACATAGAAAGATTTAGTATAATGATTTTTATCAAAGATTTATATTTTTGAACGAACCCTAGCAACAAACAGAAGCAAAGAAAATTCGAGAAAATCTCAAGTGGGCTGGATTTCCTTGCTCACTCGTATTATTTAGATTTTAATCTAAAACATGATTCTTTGATAGTTTCAGGATCTATTGTATGCATATTTTGGTTTCTGTTGGTTTGATTGAATTGAATAAAAATACTTGGTGCCGGGTTAATCGCTTTAATGCATTTCATGGATTTCATATCTATTTTCTCTATATGTATGAATTCTACCATTGTGAATAATATGTTATATGGCATGACTTGATTGACTGAGAACTTAAAAGAAGATAAATGATTTTAAGAATACCATTGCTGATGCGATGTATATAGCCACCGAGCGCATTGTGGTATCCCTATAGTGAACAACTGGAGGCACATCGTAGGTAGCCTGCTCTGACACTATATTACTTAGTTAAGAGTTCTTGAAAATGAACAATGACTGTTTAGTATTATGTATTCCTAAGATAGTAGATTCCAAGGGTATGGTTAAGCTTAACATACCTAAATGTCACAGGTATGGTTGTGCAGTGTACCTGAACATTTGTGTATGTTATTGATTGATGATTGATTAAAGGGCCTCAAGTATGGTTGTGTAGTGTACTTGAAACTTAACGCAATTAAAATTGATGTGCTTATTCTGTATGGCTGGGGAACCGTAGCGTACACCTAATTGCGGGATACGACTAAGCCTAGCATATCATGGCATTCTGGAACCTTTGAGGATTTCTAGGAGAATGTTTCCTTCAGACCTAGGTCCAACAAACCAATCTATTGTGTGAAACGACTAATGCTTTGAAAGTGTTTGCATGTTTTTGGCTTGGTTTTTATAATGTTAGTGATGTGTAGGGATAACCCACTGGGCTTTTAAGCTCACACAAATTTTATTTTTAGGTACCCACAGGAGAGATTTACACTAATTTATACAGATCTCGAGGCATAACAAGAAGAACCTTTGAGAGGTTGATTTGATTTGATTTTGGCATGTATTTTGATGTAAATATTGAACCAGGCATGAACCTATTTAGTTTTAAGAGGTATTTTTGCTTTTGAATTCCCATGTTTTGGATTTTGAACTAGAACTGTCATACATTGACTATTTTAAAAATGGACATTGATATTTAAGATTTTAAGATTTGTTCCATTGCTTATTATATTTGAATTAATTATTTCATGCATATATATAGGTTTGCATACTGGTAGGAAATAAGAAAGAGAACTTAACAACTCCGGTTCTCACGAGATGGTAACCTAATGTTCTATTTTGGGGAGTCCAGACCTGAGGCCAGGGTGTAACACCCCGTAACGTCGCGATCGTGCCACGTCGTGAGAAAATGGGAGAAGAACGGTAATAGTAATAATAAAAGATGTAGATTATGCTTAGGAATAAATAAATTGTTAAATCGCTCGTTCGCGCTCACGCTCGCGCGAAAGCGCGAATGATGCGAAAATGAGACCTAGTGTTTGATTGAAAGGTAATAATACTAATAATAGCACGATAAAACTATAAATTGTGTTTGATAAATATGTATAATAGTTAAAATAATTATACTATAGAAATATTAAAAATGAAGGAGAGAATTATTTGGGTAACAAAATATATATATATATATATATATAATTGATAATATAAAAGGTAAATAATTCAAGTAATGAATGAAAATGGATAATTTGAGAATTTTAAGAAATTTAAAATAATTTAAAATAATTATCAACAAAACTTAATAAATGAAATTATCAAGAATTAACTTAGAAAAAAATGATGAAATAATGCTAACAAATTAAACAATAAATAAAATAAAAGGTAAGTATAAGCATATAGTGGGGTGTGTGTGCGTGCAACAAGAGGTAATGAGGGGCGTTAGCTCGTGGCGTATCGAAGACGCCGGAACAGGGAGAGACTGGAACATTCAGGTGAGGCGGTGATTCGGAAATGTTCGAGATTGGTCTCGGTTGGCTAGAAAAGAAGAAGAGTGATTTGATGGTGCGCCACTACTACTGCCGAAATGGAGGGGGAACTGAAAACAGAGGATGGTGGTGCTCTCACCAAAGAAGAAGTTGCTCCCTGCTGTCGAACGAGAAAGAGAGAGTTGCAGCTGCCTGGTTCGTGCATCACAACGGAGGGGTAGCTCAAGCAGCTGCTGTTTCTATTGCCGGACGAAAGGAAGAAGAAGACCTGCATTACTGGTTGCAGTCATTGCTGCAATGAAGACGGTGTCGAACAGAGAAGGAAAACAGAGCAACACAACTGTAACTGCTGGCTGGGGTCCGTGAAACGAAGGAAAGAAGGTGATGCTACTGCTGCATGAACCGAGTGAAGGAGAAGATGATGAAGTACAGCTGCCATTACTCCACGTTGCTGCTGCTTGTTTGCAGTTGCTGGTGTGGATGGAACGAAGAACGAAACAGAGCAGCTCACTGCTGGTGGTGGTGTGCCAAACAGAGGAAGAAGACGACTGAAATGAGAAAGAGAAGTGGCTGCTACTCAAATGAAGAATGAAGCAACCCGGTCGCTCTGTTCCAAACCGAGATGTCGCAGCTCTTGTAATGGAAGCAGAAGACGGCTGCAACAACAGGAAACAGGGGAGATGGTGACGATCGGAGCAGTGGAAGGTGGCAGCAAACAGAAGATAGCTGCTACTGTCTTCACCGTGAAACAAGATTGGAGAAACCAGAATCTTGGTTGGTAGTGTTCGGTTGGAAGCAAAACAGAGGATGAATGATTCAAGCTGCTACCACTGCCATGGTCTTCTGTTGCCGGAACGAAGATGATGAAGGGTGGAAGTTGTTGTAATGTTCAAAGGAAGAAAAACATCAATGGAACAGGGGACCGGGAAGTAGTGTTGGTTGTTTTGGGCGTTTGATTGGTGCAATCAGGGAGTTTTAGCAGTCTCTTGGCCGTGATTTCCTAGTTTCGGTGGATTGCAAAATCTGTTTTGAGTTTCGAAATGTTGCATTCAATAGAGAATAGAAGAAACAAGAATCGGAGATCGTTTTTCATTTCTAATTCATGATTTTGTGATGGTGCGTGATAACCGTGAAGTGTGATGTGTTGGTATTGGTGTTGACCGTGGACCGAAGAAGGAAGAAGGAGAATAGAGAAACGGTGCAACTGCTTGCGGGACGGTGAGCAGAATATGGCTCGGTGGTGCATTGTGATGGGTGTTTTCATCAATCAGAAATTGCTCAAATTTAAAGAGGTAACAATTTCATGAATTGAGATTATACAATTTCAACTTAGTTAATTGGTGATCTAAATATAAGAGACTTGTCGATATAGATTAAATTATATTATAAGAAAGTATAGGAAAAGTCTTAGACAATAATATGCACAAATTAGAATTAGGAATTTTAAATGCTAAGATTGGGAAATAATCAAAATTAATAAATGAATGCATTTCAAATAATCCAAAGTTTAAATCAAGGAAATTGCAAAGATTTTAATTGATGCGAATTGATTAGAACAATAAAGTTTGGATAAACCTATCTATCTTAGAATGACAAAATATTAAGGTTTGAGGAATAAAAAGACCAACTAATGAATCTTTCACATATTCATTTAAGTATCTAATTTTAGTATTTAAATTAGGATCATTAAATTGAGTGCTTATCCAAGTAGTCAAGCATTAAAATTAGATAATTATATGAATGAAAATTGATTGGATCAATATTATAAAATGATTTTAGTGAAAACTCTATTAATAGGAAAAGACTAGGAACCTCAACCACGAACTAGACTAAAGATGCGATAAATAGAAGTCTTATTTTGTTCGTAATCATTTCATGAATGATTTAATTACAACATAGAGACTAAGAAATTGAAGAATACTTAATTAACAAGTACTTGAGGTGATTACTAAAATCACTTTGATTAGTTAAAAAAGGATTACCAAATTATAAATAGTAAAATTAGTGTGAAACCTTAGTTAAGAAATTATCATAATATAATTACTACTGCATATCGATTTTCTTAGGATGATCATTCGAGACGAAGAGAAAGCCCTGAAGAATCAGCAAGACCAGGTGGGCGTGATTTTCTCTCTCACATGTATTATACGAATTTAAAATTCAAGACATTTGTTTGAATAGATTATAGGTTGTTAATGTTTTGAAAAAGATTTATTTGAATTGTTGGCATTGTTGGATGATTTGTGATGATTGGTTTCTAAATGTTGGCATGTTTGTGTGTGAAATGGTGCTTTTAGAGTTTATCATTTGATTAATTATTGTTCTCTGTTAATGTCTAGCAATAGTACATCTGCTTTGTCATGATATGAATGATGCCTTGGTGTGATCAAATTGACTTGATTAAACTAAAAGAAGACGAAGGTTTATTAAGAATCCACGTACCAGTGCGATTGTCGTGCCGAAAGGCGGATCGTAGGTATTGCCACCCTGAAGCTGCCTATGTCAGCTCGAAGTCTTTGGGAGATGACACGACTCCGTGATTAGTATCTCTCTAGGACTGTGATACTGAGACATGATTGATTTTAGAAGGTACCATCTGAGGCCTCTATGATTGTGATTGAATTGGCTCACAGGGAATACCAAGAGGCATCTCAACCCTCTTCTGGTCTTAATTACAATCTAAAACCAAATAAATGTGTGAAACGCCTAATGTTTGAAAGTGTTTGTAATATTTTGGATTGGGTTTGTATAATGCCTGTGATGTGTAGGAATGATCCACTGGGCTTTCGGGCTCACCCATTATATTTTTTAGGTACACTTGGACGTAGGATCTATGGACCACGTCAGAAGACCCGCACTTTGTTTGGACACCTCATGGGGAGGTCGTCGGGGATAGGTGATTTGGAAGTCTTGTTTTAGATATTTCACTGGATTATTGTAACATGTTTTCATTGGTTTAATTTCAACTGTTTTATTTTTCGATGGCTTTCCTCGTGTATCACATCGGTTTAACTAAATAGTTTGAAAGGTGTTTCTGCTGCTTTACCTAAGATTTATCTGAAAGACTTACAATGATTTTCTATATTATATATGATATCTTTATGGACTTAGACTTGAGAATTAAAGATTACGAACTATATTTTGAAGAAAAGATATTTTCGACAGAAGAGAATTTTAGTAGCATCTCGATTTTCATCGGGCGACGACCCACACGTGATGAAACACGTAAACGAAAGTCCAGTCGAACACGTGAAAGAAAGTCCGATCAAAAATTGGGGTGTCACACAGGATATCATAGGTATACCTCCTATGTGTCGACTTCCAACTAACATAAATTCTTCCACCTTATCCTTCTACCTCAACCACGTTTTCTCTCTTTTAATTAATTTTTTTCCAAAAATTC